>BDMB01000092.1:429345-473480 GCA_016859785.1 Macrotyloma uniflorum | reverse complement strand
TACGCTTGCATCAAGCTCTTCTTTCTGATAATCGCACATCTGACACCCCTATTGAACTTAATGTGAAATATACTCCTTCGGATGGTGTTCCTCTACCTGATCCCACTATGTATCGTACAATTGTTGGAAATCTAGTATATCTAACGATTACTCGTCCTGATATTGCTTATGTTGTGCATGTTGTGAGTCAATTTGTTGTTTCTCCTACTACAGTACATTGGGCAGCTGTTCTCCGTATTCTTCGATATCTTCGTGGTACTCAATTTCAGAGTCTTCTATTTCCCTCATCATCTTCCTTGGAATTGCGTGCTTATTCTGATGCTGATTGGGCTGGTGACCCTACTGATCGTAAGTCTACTACAGGTTTTTGCATTTTTCTAGGAGACTCTCTTATTTCTTGGAAGAGTAAGAAACAAGATATTGTTTCTCGTTCTTCTACTGAAGCTGAATATCGTGCCATGGCTCTAACCACTGCTGAAATTGTTTGGTTACGTTGGCTTCTTTCTGACATGGGTGTTTCTCTTTCTGAACCAACTCCTATGTATTGTGACAACAAGAGTGCTATTCAAATCTCTCATAATTCGGTCTTTCATGAACGCACGAAGCATATTGAAATTGATTGTCATTTCACCCGTCATCATCTTCAACATGGAACCATTACATTGCCTTTCATATCTTCGACTATGCAGATTGCTGATTTGTTTACAAAATCTCACTCTATCAAACGTTTTCATTTTTTGATTGACAAACTCTCGATGCTTCATGCTAATGCATCGTGAGTTTGAGGGGGGATGTTAGGATATTATATAGAATATTATATATTGATTAGTATTTATTAGTTGAGGGTAATTTAGTCTTTATACTATTGATATATTGTCCTATTTATATTCTTGTTATGACTTGTATTTTTTAGGGTTTTTCCATATGTTATTATCAGATATTCTATTTCTCCTTCCCTTGTTTCTTCTCTTTATGTTCTTATGTTATCACTTTTCACCTCAGCATTGGTAATCCCCTCTCAAGTCTTTTTCACCGTGGAGATTACATGTCCCGCCCATACAACGAACCACACAAAATGGTGATTTCTCACTCACATATAAAAGAATTGATGGCCCAATCAATCCTGTAATAAGCACACTTGAAACTTCCATCAATTTCTAACAACATCAACTTTACATCATCATCATCATCAATCTCTATTTATAAATCACCATAAGTCATAATATATTTCACAATTCACTATAAATCATAATATATAATTTTA
This sequence comes from Macrotyloma uniflorum, assembly GCA_016859785.1. Taxonomy (NCBI): domain Eukaryota; kingdom Viridiplantae; phylum Streptophyta; class Magnoliopsida; order Fabales; family Fabaceae; genus Macrotyloma; species Macrotyloma uniflorum. The sequence goes on along the minus strand of BDMB01000092.1, from coordinate 472,216 downwards.
ATAGTTCAATATAACTCAGTTTCACATTATATTCCACAATTTCACAAGTATGTAATCTTAATAATATATCACAATCTCATTTTCATAACATGTTATACCTTATCTTAACACATACTCAATAATTCAAATATATAACAATCATGTTATCATATTCCATCATAATCCATATATATAAACTCTTAATTTATTTTAGAACTTAATTTTCCAAACACTGGTTATTCTCGCGCAAACAAAATATTTTTGCTTAAATGAAATATTTTTGTTAAAATAAAAATAATCCCAAAAATAGTGTTTCAAGTATAGTGTTTCTTCCTCAAACAAAGAAGCTCATCATTCAAGTGAAGAAACTCGTCGTCAAGTGAAGAAGTTCGTCGCTCAAGTGAGTTTTTCGCTCAAGTAAAAAAAAAAAAAAAACTTCTGAGAACTATTAGAGAATTTTCACTCAAATAAATGAAAATTCGCCGTTCAAAAAAATATTCCAAAAAATACATCCTATAATTATCAGTTAAGTGAAAATCTGTCATATAAATGAGGGTCCTTATGTATTATATAGAAACCTCAAAATTCCTAATTTAAAACATAATATTCTCTCACACGTGAATAAATAAATAAAATAAGAAAAAAATTGAACAAAACATAAATTAAATCATATACACGTATTGGGTTAAATGAATTTTATTTTACAAAGACATGTAGGTGAATTAATTATATCTCGTCATTTGAATCCTGTGTTTTATAATCTTTTTTTATTGAAAAATATAAACATATGTTAAGTGTTTATACTCATGAAAAGGAGATCAATTCAAAGCATTTTCCGAGAAAAAATAGAGATAAATGACTACAAAAGTCCTAATTTTGGTTAATCCAAGTATAGACCATTAAATGAGAAGAAGATTGAAAAGTGATAAAAAGATGAAAATTTCGAGACAGGGAAGAGCATTGAGCGAATGCTAGAAGCGCTGAGCGAAATATAACTTAATCTATTGCAACTCGCTCAGCACAGGCTCTACGCACAACGCTCAGTGCAGGCCAATTTCGCTGAGTGCATCCTAACCAACTTCTGCCAAATTTTCCTATTCACTTCTACAAACGAAGCAAAGGAGAGTCCTAGGGTTTAAGGGTCTAGCTTTGGAAAGTGGTCGGATACTCCGGAAGCACAATTGTGACTAGGGTTTTTTTCTTTGTGATCTTCTCTATGAAGCAACCCATCATGAGTGGCTAAGGTACTTCTTTGTATAGGGATTGGGTTTGAATTGTAACTTCTCATTACTTTTCTACATCTATGTACTTCTTTGTTTTGATTAAGGTTTTGGTTGTGCACATTCATCTCCATCTTTTGAAAGCATATTTTTGTGGAAACATTATATCTTTTCGTTCAGCTCTCTTCCTTGTCTCGAAATTTCCAACTTTTTATCACTTTTCAATCTTCTTCTTCTCATTTAATTTTCTGCACTTGAATTAACCAAAATTGGAACTTTTGTAGTCAGTTATCTCTATTTTTCCTCGTAAAGTACTTTGAATTTATCTCATTTTCATGAGCATATAAACACTTAACACATGCTCTACTAATAAATGACATATAAAATGACTCATAAGATTATCTAACAATAAATGACATATAAGACGGTCTACCAATAAATGATTCATAAGATGGAAGAGGTGAGAAAAAAAATCTCTTGATACTCGAGTAGTTGGCTGTGAAAATGAGAAAAAAGGAATGAAAGTGATAATTTTTAACTTGGTTTCCTTAACTTGTAAGACAAGCTTAATAAAAAAAAATAAAAAATTCACTTTAATTCCTAAGTAATAAGTGTATGGTTTAAAATAGGAGTAAGAACCTTTGTATTTTAGCAATCATGAATGAGAATAAAGGGAGTAGAAAGTGCCTTTCAATTTTCTTTTTCTAGAAAAATCCATGTTATAAGATAAGTTTTAATCACATCATAAATAATAATAATAGGATTAGAAGAAATAATTTCTTTCATCATTTACATTTACTTTTATTTTTGTTAGTTGAAAATATAAATATAAAATGAGTACTATATTAGACTTGTAATGATATCTTTCTATAACAATTTTATAAATTAATACTAAAATAATATCAAGTACAACATAGTTTTTTCATTTATTTTTTTGTTTGATTGAAAATATAGATATAAAATGGGTTTAAGTTTGGGCTTTTAGTTGCTTCTATAATAATCCTAAAAATCACTACTAAAACTAAAAATCACTACTAAAATGATACGAAGTGTAATATAATAAATAATACTTTATTACGAAACAAATTCTCATTAGAAAGATTTTTTTTTTTTTGGTAAATGCTGCAACATATTTGCAGGTAAAACTTTCAAAATATAATCTCAAAATACTCTCTAGACTATCCTTATCATCCAAACTCTTTTTCCATCAATTGAATCATTATTTACTTCCATATATCAAACAGAATCATAGTAATTTAGACCATTTCACAATACATCATATATCTCATAATGACTTAAACATCTTCTAAAAAACATTGGTTGTTTATACCCGAACTCAAAGACCAACACTTATATATCACATTGCGGACATGATATTAGACTACTACTAATCAGAGTTCTACCTAGTCTCCCTTATCCAACACTATCAAAAATTAAATTCTTTAAATAAGAGATAAGTTAAGAATGTTATAACATATTAAACCTAATTCACAAATAAAACATATAACTATAGATCTAATATAATATAAATTTATTTTTTATAAGAAAAATCACATTTAAACTTTTAAAACATGCTATCCTAGATAAGAAAGAGAAAAAAAGAAATTTACACGATTAAAAATCTAATTTGATAGAAATAATTTTTTTTACTAACTTCTATTGAGTATATTTTAATATTGAAAAAAAAAGGAAAAAAATACTTAAAAATTCATAAAGAAAATAAAAAAAATTAAAAAGATAATAATTTTATATAAATTAAAAATAAAATATTTAGATTTTTTGTTTATATTTTTTGAAACTTAATTAAATAAAATTTTATACTTCACTAAATTAAACTTTACCTAGTGAGAATCGTAAAACTCTTTTTTTACATTTTTCTTTTTTTTTCTTTTAAGGTGATAAGATATTCTTGTAAATATAAATGTATTTATGATCATTGATTAAAAAATAAAATAAAATAATATTAAATTCAAAATGTCTAAGGATGAAGTTTAATGACTAAAAAAATTACATTCTTAAATTTTGATATTAATAAATCAAATTATGTTTTATGTTATTAATATTTTAATAGTGAATGTAAAGCAAGTCTCAATCAATCAATGATTTTTAAATTGAAATCAAATAGTTTTCAAAATTATACATAATCTAGTATAGATTAGAAACACAACATATATTTCAAAGATTATTCAAGATATTTTGATGTGAACTTTCTTATTTAGAGTATGACAATATAAAAAAATGAGAAGAGAAATATCATGTTTTTTCAAAACCATTCAAGAATAAGTGTCCAACAAGTTAAAAAACACTTGGTGTCAGATAAAGTAAAAGCATAATCATACATCTAAAGTTACAATCTAAAGATCTTTATAAATGGAACAAGCCTTACATTTACATGCATGAAGATTTATAAAAATACACAAAGTAACTATTTATTCATTCATTCTTCACATAATATTCATAAGTTTTTCTTATTCACAAATATTTATTAGTTATAAGATTATAAACACTTCAGAGATATTTTTCTTTGTAATCCTTCCTTATAAAAATTATATTTTCTTTTTAACAATTACATTACTTATATTCTTTTATACGAGAGTTATTAGTTGTGAACTTTTTTTCTCAAATTCTTTATTTATAAGTAAAGAATATTTATCTACTCGAAAAAAATCAAGAGTACGTTAATAATTAAAAAATATTTATTTCTTTATTTTAGATAATGATTAAAAAATACTTATTTTTTTATTTTAGGTGATGATTAAAGAATATTTATTTCTTTATTTTATATAATATTAAAATAATAAAAATGATAAAACTCCTGTGAATTAAAAATAATTAATCCTTTATAATAATGATTAATGAAACTTTTCAAGAAGAATTTTATGAAACAAATACTTATTTTTTATTTTTTAAAATCCTCATATATTATACAACCCTTGGTCTAAATTATTGTAAAAGATTATCTCATTACTTTAAAAAATTTTATGAAAAATATTTTTAAACTCTATTATAACCCGCTTTTCCTAAAATTATTATGTATTTCAAATAATATTGACAAAATTATATATATATATATTAAAAAATATATAATTAATAAGAATTTTAATAGTTTCATTTCTAATTAAATTCTATCGTTATAACTTATTTTCTAAAATATACTTCCATATGAAAAACCAAATCCATATTTTCGACAACTTAATTTTAACTTTCATGACATTTCTAGTTAGAGTTGCGGTTGGTAAAATACTTGGTAAAACTATCAATTAACATTCACTTCCTTCACGTCCTTCAGTTAATTTTAATAATTTTAACAATATTTCAAAGTGAGGTATCATCACTTTATTTAAATGAACTTAAAAAATGTAGGTGTGTCTAGGAGTTAAAATGGTTGTCCTTTCATTGAAAACTTTGTAAAAGAGTGCTGCTACCAACACTCAATCTGACGTTATCTTTTTAACACAGTTTAATCTATTTGTTGAAATTCATGACTCACTAGTTTAGGAATAGGACCAGCAAATAAAAAATTACTCATATTTAGTCTAATGTGAATTTCATCTAACAGGACTAAGGGAATAAGGTAGGGAATATTAAACAGTGTTAATAAATTCTCTAGCATAAATAAAGATCCTAACACACCAGCCACACACTAGCAGACAATAACAATTATATCAACATTTGTCAATTGGTATTAATCTACATTAACATTCAACCTCCAAGTTGTTAGAAAGGTGAGGCTCTGAAAATTCATCTAGAGGTGAATAACGCCATCTGCTAATGTTTATCCCCACAGGCAGCTTCATACAAACAAGATGTCCACATGCACCGTAACAAGGGCTCCGTGATGGTTCATAATAAATATTTAAGCTCCCAAGAGGTTCATTCTCTTAACAGTTAACACTGCTGAGGTAGATCTCAACTATTGCTATCAAAGCCTACCACTCAACAGACTTTAGACAGTAGGCAAAAAACGCAGGGGTGTACATACTACAGATTAATTCTGACATCTAATTCTAACAATTTACATTATTACACAGCCTGTGGGAAAATCCTCAGCTTACACAGCAATTTCCCAGAGGATGATCTTGCTAAGGTTTTGCAACAATGATGGCCAATGATCTTCAAGTCATGCTCACTGCCTAGGTACCGGCGGTGGAGTTGAAGGGTGGCTTTGCCCATAAAACCCTATTCCAGGTGGCCTGTAAAATCCTCCAGGCGGAGACTGCTGTTGCTGCTGTGCTGGTTGATTAGCAGGCATTGACAACCCTATTGCCACGTGTGGAGGCAAAGGAGGTGGAGGTGGTAGGGTATTTGGTCCATATCCGTAAGGAATTCCCCCAGCCATCAACCCAGTTGATTGGACATATTGGTTTGATGGTTGATTTGCTGAAGAATGAGGCGGGGGAGGAGGGGCTGAAGCAAATGCAGCCTGTAATTGATTGGCTTGAGACCCACTTTGCATGCCTACCGACGGTGCAAGTGGTACATTTGCCAGTGGAGGCTGTTGTATAGTGGCAGCATAAAAGGAAGAGTTGATCATATCAGAACTGTTAACATCAAGAACAGGTGTTGGTTTTTCAAGTTTGGGTCTTTTCTCTGGGTTGAAAATAGGTAATCCTGATGAAAATCCGGTAGAATTTAAGCTACCATTCAAGGAGGAAGCTTCTTCAGCTACAAGAGAAGAAAGAACAGAAGTAAGCATCTGGGCAGAGGATGCAGAGGCAGCAAGCTTAGCGGCAACAGCAGCTGCTACTGCCTTCTTGTTATCATCTTCAGTAATTTGGAAAGGTGCAAATGGTATTGATTGAGCATATGTAGGCTGAGATGGATCTGTGGCTTCTGCTGCTTGGTTAAGCCGTTTCTTAATACCAACTGCTTTCTCGATCTGCCCTCGTGCAACCTTCAGAACATTAAAACATCAATTTATATAAATATAATACACGTTCAATCAGTTTATACACAGTAAAGCTTTACACATTTAAGCATCCAATATATTCCGGATTTTGAAGAGTTCGCCATCGGTCAACTCAAATTAAACACCCTTCCAACGTGTAATTAATCTCTTAGCAAATTGTACGCTATCTTAGACAATGACATATAATAAACTTCTTTTGCATATTAGGTACAAATTCTAATGAATTAGTTAGACATATCTTTTTAATAATTTTTAACATTCGTTTAAATATATACTACCTAGATTCTACTTAAATTAGTTATGCATGTCTACTTTATATGTTAAATTTTTTTCTCTGAATTATTTTCCTGTCAAATTATATCTTTTAAATATTAGCTGACTTTAAAAAAATATTTATGCAATGCACTGAATACTAATAAGTTATGTTGCATGGCTGTAAAGAGAAAATTTAAACTGCTCCTATCAGATGTTAACCAGCTACTACTATTTTCTGATTGGTCTATCTACAAACTGTGAAAAGAAGTATCTTAACAATTGTTTCAAACTAAATTTGCTTCAACTAAATCTTTACAAAACCACATTAATGGAATTTCATTCAATAATATAAATTAAAAAACCTGTTTTTCTTTCGAAATAAGGAAACACTAATCCACATGCTAGACATATATTAAAACATTCATGAAGTGACCACATCATATCTCAAAATTCAGAAATAAAGACTAAACAATGGACCAGTTTGTTTAAATATAAGTGTTTTTGAAATAAACTACTTATTTAAGAAGCAGATATTTTTTGCTTATTTACTCAAAATGAACGTTAATAAGTGGCAACAAACTCTAAAATTATATTATAATTTGGAAAAGTAATACAGATACACTGAGAAAGTGAAGACAGATTAAAGACAGGTTGTTCTTACAAGCAACTGGGTGTGAATAAGCTCTTGCCTTGATTCCTGAAAATGCAGTTTAGATTAGTAAACAGTCAGCAATATCAGTTTTTTAACATAAGCATACTTGTAGAAACAACTTTACTTGCTCTTGAAGTGCATGTTTAAGCAGAGAAAGCAATGAAGCCCTTGCAGCCTCAGCATTTTCTAGTTTCTCCATATATTGTTTAAGTTTTTTTTCCTGCTCTTCTAAGTCATTCACCAAAGTGGATCCCAACTGGTTTCCTGATGTGATATCCAACCAATTGTCAGCATAACCAAATTTAATAAAGTATTAATTCGCCATAGCAATAGAAATATATAAAAGTTATACTGCTCTGCTTGAAGTACAGAAGAGTCAGCAAGTAGAATTGGCCATGCAAGTCTTCAAATGTCCTAAAAATCAGGTAAGTGCAATATACTAACACAAATTGTATTCTATGTATGGCATAATAACAATACACTCAGAAAAAAATCCATATTCATGATCCAAAACTTGCAAAATTCCATTATAGTATTAAAAATAATAACTCTTGACCACCACTGATGAATATCCATTAGTCCCAGGCTATGGGAGGGGGACATCGATAGTGTGTTTGAGGTAGCAGCACGCTAAAAAATCATGCCCCACCCCACATTCAACCCAAAGCAACATAATTGTTGCTTCAAATTTTTCATTTTTTCACCATAATTTTAGGGACTGACCGGATATCAATTCTCCTAACACAAAATGAGACAAGAACTATAGGCCAAAACATAAAGAAGGATTTAAGATCAATTTTGGCCTCTAAACACAAAAGCTATGAAGTCTAGATACTTTGTACGACACCACATGGATACATAACATTATAAAATATTATATATAGATGCAGAAATATTGATAAAGAAAGTGATGTTGATTCTTTTTTTTATTAATTTATAACATGATCACAATTTACATAGACATTTGTGATCATAACAAAAAAAGGCATAACCAATATTGGTTAACTGTATCAATAAAAATACATTTTTCCAAGAACTCAAAATAAGTTTGACTCTATACGCCTACAATTCAAAAGCATCATTGTTAAATTACTGACTATTGTTAATTGTGTCATTCTTTTCTCCTTCGTTATCATCATCGAAGAATAGATTATAAATTTGGTTCATCAAGAGAAAACTCTACCAATTCAAGAAGAAAAATGTAGAGCTATGACCTCTACTATCTGTGAGCTTATTTAGCTCAAATAGTTGTTTAAAGACTTGAGATTTGGGAACACAATCATATGTGACACAATCAAGCTGCCCTTCATACTGCCTCAAATCTTGTTTTACATTAGAGGAGCGAACAAATTGAGATTGATTGTCACTTTCTCCAAGAAAAAAATGTATCTGCACTGCAGACATCAAGACTCAGTTTGTCAACTCATGATCAGTTGGCAAATGTTTTAACCAAATTATTACAGGGACATAGACTTGATTACATCTGTAACACATTTGATGCATATGATTTATAAGCACCAGCTTGAAGGGGAGTGTTAGATGTAGTGGGCTTAGGTTCATCTCTTAGTATTTTCTTATATTTATACACATGTGACTGATACATATAAGGGATTCAGCGTATGTCCCTTTATCATTTATCTCAACAAATTAAAAGAAAAGGTGATGCATGGGAGGTGTTTAGAAAGTTCAAGAAAATGGTGGAGAAGCAATGTGGGCAATCCATCAAAGTTCTTAGAATAGATGGGGGTGGTGAATATACCTCTAATGATTTTCATTCCTATTGTGATAAGAAAGGTATAATTCATGAAGTTACTGCTCTAAATACTCCTAAACATAACCCATTTTGCTCTGCTAGCTGAAACAAAGCCAATATCTTTTAAGCAAGCTATCAAGGAACCTAAATGGAAGGCAACAATGCAGTTGAGGGCTATAGAAAAGAACCACACATGGGAGCTTGTCACATTACCTCGCACAAAAGGCCTATTGGAGTGAAATGGGTCTATAAAGTGAACGTAAAACCAATTATAGAAGTTGCAAAATACAAGCCTAGGTTGGTTGAAAAGGATTTTTCACAAAAACCTAGTTTTGATTACAATGAAAGAATTGAAATCATCAAACTAGTGGTTGCTACAACCACTTTTAGAAGTTGGTCATTACATCAACTTGATGTAAAGTCAACCTTTTTAAATGTTCCACTAGAGGAGGAAATTCATGTAGATCAACCTCTTGGCTTTGAAGTGACAAGACATGAAGATAAGGTGTATAAACTGAAGAAGGCTTTATATGGACTAAAACAAGCCCCTTGGACATGGAAAAAAATAATAAATTGCTTCCTTTTGCAATTAGGCTTCAACAAGTGTAAAATAGAATATGGAGTTTATGTCAGAGTTACTGTAAGTGATCTCATGGTAGTTTGCCTTTATGTAGATGACCTACTAGTTATTGGCAGCAATGAAGTAGAAATTGAGAAGTTTAAAAGGAGAACTATGTTGGAGTTTGACATGAAAGATTTGGGATTGCTAGCTTATGGAGTGAGGCTAATTAGTAGATTTTGGTTCATCTGAGGCTTTCTCATTTTCTTGCAACTAAGAGGATATTGAGATATGTGAAGGACTATTTGAGATATGGATTGTTGTTTTCAAAACAAGACAGAAATGTTCCTGATGAAGTATTTAGCCACTGTGATTCAGATTGGCGTGGTGATAAAAGTGACAAGAAAAGTATAGCAAGGTATGTGTTTATGATGTCTGGAGCACTTATTTCATGATGTTCTAAGGAGTCTATTCTTATGACTCAGGCTAAATACATCAGAGACTTACTGATCAAGACTAATATGCTTGAATGTAAGCCTATTTCATCTCCTAGGGTATCTAATTGCAAATTGTCTAAACATGATTCAGATCTGCTGCAAGACCCTTCTTTCTACAGGTCCATTCTTGGTGCACTTCAGTATGTTACTATTACAATCCTGAATTAAGTTTTTCTATCAACAATATATGCCAATTTATGGCTTCTCCTCTTGAATCTCATAGGGTTACAGTTTATAGAATATTGAGGTATCTTAAAGGGGCCTTACACAATGGTCTCATTGTTTACCCTGTTATTCCTCCATCAACCTCTAGCTATTAGAGACTTCTATGATGCAGATTGGGCAACTGATCCTGATGACAGGCAATTTACTTCAAGGGCTATATCATTTATTCGGGCCTAATTTAGTTTTCTCGTGGTCAAGAAAACAAACAGTTGTTTCAAAGTCTAGCACCGAAGTTGAATACAGGAGCTTAACTACTGCCACAGCTGACATATTATGAATTCAAATGCTTCTCAAGGAACTTTCAGTTTCTCATTACTCCTACTGATCTGTGTGACAATCTAAGTGCTGTTAATTTAGCTCACAATCCTGTTCTTCATGCTAAAACCAAATGGAGCTTGATGTTTTCTTTGTTAGAGAAAAGGTTACCAACAAGCAGCTTGTTATTCAACACATTCCCGGTCAAGATCAGTAGGCAGATCTTCTTACCTAGCCCTTGTCTCCCACTAGATTCTCTTTTCCTATGGACTAACTCAATGTAACTAAGATACTTTTGGTTTCTCAACCCCCTTGACTTCGGGGAGGGCGGGGGAGTTGTAAGTGTAATACTTCAGTCAGATAACACATTCTGTTTAGTATTACTATTTGTAAGGTTGTTATCATTGTTAGTTACTTGTATTGTTACATGGTTTGTAACTGAGCTCTGTATATATAGGTTCTGTAAACAGAGTCTTAGCATCTTCTTGTATTTTTCTCTCTATCAAGGAGGAAACATTATCTCCTAAAAAAGCAAGAAACCAAATGTTATTGCCCAATCTAGTGCAAAAGCTATATGTAAGACTACGGCTTCAGCCATATGTGAATTTATGTGGATCAAACAACTCCATGACCCAAGATTTTGTGAAGTTCAACAGATGAAGTTGAATTGTGATAATCAAGTAACACTTCACATTGCCTCTTTTCCAGTGTTCAACAAAAAAGAACCAAACCTATAGAGATTGATTGTCATTTTGTTTTTCAAAAAATTACTGACCAAGGAAATTAGCACCAAAAATATTAGTTCCAATGACTAGCCTATAAATAATTTAACCAAGTCTTTGGGAGGGCCCAAGATTAAATTTGTATCCAAGCTAGGTACATACAATTTGTATGTTCTTGCTTGAGGGGAAGGGCTAGAAAATAAGATGTTATTTATCGTCTAGCTTTTAGAAGTTGACTCTATTTGTATCTGCTTTGTACTTCCATGCAATAGGTTTATTCATTGTATAACATCTTTTAGTTATATATATATACACACACATCATTGCCATCTAAGTGAATACACACGCTCAAGCTTTCATCTAAATTATCCTTGAGTTTCAACTAGTAACCTATAAGAGAGGTATAGATTCTCTCCAATGACAATTTCACTAGAAGAGAGATCCTAATCCTTGCAAAAATTTAAGAGAGATCCTAACCCTTGCAAAAATTTAGTTAAAAATGATATTTAATATAAATTGAAAGTCATCATACTTGAGAATCTAATTTTTTTTAACATGGGCGGATCAATTCCCCTTCAAGACCTATCACTTCTTCTATTTTTATTCTTTCAGTCACCAAGTATGACCTAAGAATTCAAATTTTCCACATAATATTTTTAAATTTTATAATAGGTGTTTCAGTTATAATAACCATTCCTCCAAAACCATCTTCAATTAGTCCAAAAAAGTTATACCTAGAAAAAAATATAAAAAGATTCATCATCATATAATAGATGCAAGAAATTTAAATATGTTCCATGAGTAACAGAATGTGCGCATAAGTCAAACGAGACTAGCAGCGGGCAGACATATTGAGTTCCTCTAGCAATCTTCTTACCTTGAGTCAATCTATTTTCAACATCTTCCACAACTTTACCCACATCATGAACAGCAGCACTGCAGTTGTTTAAAGCAGCTTCCTCAATAAGATGTTCATCAAGAACAGGCTGAAATGCTGTTACTATTTTCTCTAGCAAACACCCAACAGCCAGTTTCTGCAATGAAGATGACCAAGTATTGACACAACTCAAAATCAGAAATATCGAAACTACAGAGAAAATCGAACTGAAACTTGCTTACTATTCTCACTGTGTTCGTATCCCTCTTTGCTATCTTGATTGCAGATGGAAGTGGATTCGTAGCAGATGGAAGTGGATTCTTACCCAGTATGTCAACCTTAAGACGACCTCGTGTACCAAAAACCTTCCTCTCCTCCCATATTCCAACCTATTAACAATCCAATCCAACAAGCCAACCCCAAAAAAGATTCAACCCAAGAGGAAATTAAAAGAATGAAAAGTCAGCTTAGAAAAATACTAATTGATAAGACGAATTACATAAGAAAAAAACTCAGAAAATAAAGGTTAGTAACTTAAGGCTGACAAAAATGGATCTCAACAAAAAAGAACAAAAAAAAACAAGCAGTGTAGCCCCATCCCACCAATGGCTGTTCACCACAAAAGTGGATACTCTATTACATCATTTTTCTCTGGAGTAGCACATAAAGAGGACATATTGCAGTTAAATTGATTTGAAGATTAAGAATACGCACACAAATCCTGACATGGCCAAACAAGACATACCTATCGTTACTATATGTATGTCAACCTAGGAAGCACAAATACAATACATGATATTGAACCTGTAGATATGATATTAAATAACACAGACACAGGAATATGGCAAATTTTTAAATGGATATAATATGATATATAAAATTAGTAGAGTTAAATTTATTCAAACATTAAGATACACAAAAAACCCCTGACAATATCGAACAAAGACACTTCTTTTGTAATTATGACAACCTAGCGAGATAAATACAGTACGACACAACACATACCCAGGAATATGGCAAATTTTAGAAAAGTATATAATATAAAATATAAAACTAGTAATTACCATAAAATAAAAAATTTAACACAAGAGAATTCATGTTTTAAAAATGAGTACAAGTCATTATAAACATATACAATACAAAATGTATCTAATTATTGTGGTATTCTAATCAGTATCGGTATAGAAGTTTAAAAAATAAAAGTATAAAAATTAGGAAAATGAAATTAAATGTATTGAAGTGGTCATGCAATATCTGACATGGCATATCTGACACAAAAACAATACAATACAGCCCCTATTTAGAAGTGATATGTGGTTCTTATATGCCAAAATATAGTATTTTCAAATTAGGGAAAGTATTCTTCTACAATGATTGAGATAAATGTTTTTGTCATATAGTGATTTAAGTACAATCTTCATCTGATTGGTTGGTTGAGATTTGCTTAGATATTAGCTGTGGTTTCTCTTTCTGATATTTCCCTGATTATTTGATTTGATTATCAGTATATATTTAAATCAGGAAACCTTGCAGTATTTTTGTAATCCTATCCTGAAATCATGGTGCTCAATTGTAAGGATTTGTAATCCTATCATAAAGCTCTCTTTACACCGTATTCTCATCCTCCAGTGTTGGGATGTCAACATAGCTAAGAATATGACTCACACCAGTCCTTTGAAATTTAACATATACGGAAAAATTTAAAAACACTAAACAAACCCTGGATTTATTTTCTTATCTAGGTGACACAAGTGCCATCACATCATCAATAAATGGCAAACCACTAGGTCCCAAATGTATTAAAGGTAGTAATTGAACCTCACAAATCAAAATGAGCAAGATCAAAATGTTCCAAGACATTATTATTAGTAGGATAAAAGGATGGTGCTTGGAAAATTGACCAATATCACAATGGAAAGACTCAACTAACTCTTTTGCACACAAGAGGAAGTAAAATTAAGAATACCAATGGGCAAATGTCCAAGAAGCTTATGTTGAAGCAAATGTAAGAAGTTGCCCAAGTTTGAGTTTTCCATATGACTAGAAGACAACACCTTTTTCTTGCAACCACTATTAGTCTCCATATGCTATAAATATATCCTACCAAGCTCCTAAGCAATTCCAATCATCCCCTTGGAGTAAAGATATTACTTTATATCTCAACTCTATGTAAGTTTTGTATAGAACAAAGATTATTAGTAAATTTGGTAACATGAAGGAAGTTGCTCAAGGATAAAAGATGGTTGAAGTTGAATGTTGAGCAATCCAACAATAAGGGCTTGATTAGCAACAATAATGTGTTGCTTTCTAAAGAGTATGTAGTAAGATGAGAAGTATGAGGCAAAAGGTGACATATGACCAATTTGAAAGAACTCTTATTCTTCATGGTCAAACAACAAGAGTTGAAAGACTTACTAAGAAAATCTAAAAGAGCCGGTAATGGATATGAACCAAGCAAGATTGGGAGGTCATTGGAACCCAAGGATTGGACGAAGGAACTCTTCTCTTCAGCCATTACAAGTATAAGCATATAACTCCATTGTATCAAATAAAACTGCTGTTGTAGTATAGTAGTTACTTATCAGTTAGTTGCAACTGATTTAGTTAGTCATTTCTTACAGCTGTCATGGTCTGTTGGTTACAACTGTTTTACCATTGAGTCTTTGTGTGTATAGTGGTGTTAATAGAAACTCTGTAATCATTTTGTACAAAGCAGACAATAATACATTCTATTCATTTCTCTTCAATATGGTAATGGACAAGGTTGGACATTTTCTAACTCAGGTTCATCTAGTTTTCAGTCACCCTATAATCCCAATATCCAACTTGTTCTTCATAATTTGTTACATGTTCCCATATAACAAAAAACCTCATCAGCATAAGCGGCTGGCGGTGCAGCAAATTCCTGGTCATGATCAGTGGGCAGCCCATGTACTAAGCATTTGTCATCTACTAGATTTCTTTTCTTATGGACAAACTCAATGTAACCGTGCATTCTTCAATTTTTAGTCACCTTGAGTTTGCAGGAGGATGTGAGTATAACTCCATTGTATAAAATAAAACTGTTCTTAGTATATTAGTTGCTTATCAGTTAGCTGTAACTAATTTAGTTAGTAGTTGTCTATTACAACTGTCATGGTCAGTTGGTTATAACTGTTTTACCATTGACTCTCTGTATATACAGTAGTAACATAAAGTCAGTAGTCTTTTTGTACAATTCAGTCAATAATACATTCTATTCATTTCTCTTCACTAACAAGAAATGGGCAATCAATGGCATTCTGTTCAAAGAAAAGGAAGGGTTTTCAAAGAGTTACCAAAAGGGACAAGGTAAGATGAAATTGAACCCTGAGGCTACAGAAGGGGAGTTATTGGAAATCCTTTTTGTGGTAGTGGCAGTGGATGGGGACCACCAACGGGTTCCATGTGGCTTACAAGCACCATTGGCAGAAGCAATGCTTGGCCACAACTGGAAGTTGAAAACTGCATTACTCAAGAATGCATTGTTTAGTACTAGCACTTTTCCCTGCGACAGTGGCAGGCAACAACAACTAGTGGCAACAAAAACAAAGCCCACATAATTGAGGGATTTGATACCAACATGAAAAGTGAAGACCTTTGAAAAGAGGAATTGAATATTATTTGGTGTTTGGGATACAAGCAATAATCCCCTTTTATAGGGTAAAGTTATAAAAGGGGATAAGGAAAATCTAAACATATAAGGGAAATAGGGAATGGAGGAAAGAAAATAAAGTCTCCTAATAGTTACAAATATAAAAGGCAAGCTTATTCTATTGAATTAATTGTACGTTGTTAGTCAAAACCTTGAACCACCCCCTTTCCAAATAAAGAATTGGTCAGGGTTTCAAAATATCCCATGGGAATACATGCTTTGAAATTCCCAGAAAAGACTTTCCACACCTGGAAGGATAAAAAGTTTGATATATGATGCAGGAGAAATCTATACCCATAACAACATTGAATAAAATACTACAGCACAAAATAGAGAAGCTAGATACTTTAACCCAAACAGTTTTAACATTCTGAGCTATACCTTTCACTTCAGCGTACTCATTCTAATAAAAGGGGAAATGCCCAGAAAAATAAAAAGGGACAAGAAGATATCACCCAAGCAAGACCCCACAATTCTACACCATTACATATATAAGCATAGCATAAAAGATTGAGATAATGATTATGCTGTGTTTATAATACAATTCAGAGAATTTGTAAAAGGTGAAATTGAGACTTACTAATCTTCTCACTTCACGCCTTCTAAAGTCATCGCCACTCTGGTAAACTTGACTTAGAGCTGCTGGAAGAACTTTACAGAATTCATTGACAAACTCACTACCTTCTCGCCTACTATTTTGCAAGATGTCATTAGCCAAGTATAGAAAAGAGAGATGCTGCTCTTTCTGAGAAGCATTGAATAATTTATCCCAAGTTTCAACTATTTCTTTTGCTCTCTTCCGGTGAGAAATACACCATTGGGACAATGCTGAATTATTGCTTAAGAAAAACAGATAGCACACCAATCTCACTAATGGAGAACCAAAAAGAGGAAGGGGGAATAATGACAAGGAAATTAGATTGAAATCACAAGCAAATCTAACCAAGTGAACTTAGTGAAAGAAAAATGAGCAAAATGTTATTATCATTCACCAAAAGTATAAATGCAACTAGCTTATTGATAATTCTGGTACATAAAGGTAGCAACATACATGTCAAACAAACTTTCAAACAAGATGTGTTTGGCTTTTCAATCTCCATATGCTCACCATCTCTTGGAATTCGGGTGGCGGTTGTCTTAGGGATTTGCAAAGGTACAAAGCCGATCATTTGTTACAAATAATCTTTTGTTGGTTTCCTTTGTTTTGCTGCTTTAGTTCATTTTATAGCATTCACTGTCTCCCTGCTTTATATACTCCTCCCTTTCTCTGAATAAAACTTCCTCATATATATCAAAATGATAATATGAAACTCAAAATGTTATTGAAAATTTTAAAAGATTGAACGACAAATGAATTTGTTATTATGAGTTAATAAAATAACTAAATAATGAGCCAATAATGACCCAACAGGGCAAAAAGAACTACAAGCCAATTTCTTTGCAAAATAGTATTAGCAAGTCCATCAAAACAACCACAAACAAAACTTGAGTGAAGACAAAAAAAATATTTATGTCCCATCTATAACGGAAAATATCGAAAACTAAAAAATCCTTTAGAAAAATATATCAGACTCCATAATAGGTTATGGTGGAAGTATTGTCGACAAAAAAAAAATACAACAAATATATATATATATATGTGTGTGTGTATAAATACATATGAATAAAAAGAAAATGCAAAAATATAATTGAAATGCAAAATATAATGAAAGAAAACCATATAATTAATAATAATAGTAATAATATCGAGTCTCGAATTTCAAATAACAATTAAATCAAATCAAAACACCACCAAATTCAAGTTTTGAGACTTAAAAAAGAACAAAAAAAAAAGAAAAAAAAATGCCCTAAATTTTAATCATATGGCTTTTACTCAATACCAACATAATTATCATCTATGTTATCTAATGGAGCATATCCCTCCTCTTCCCCTTCAAAGAAAGACTTGTCAAAGTTAAATAATTCTTTAATTTCTTCAGACTCTGAATTAGAACTATCAAATTTCAATTCATCCTCAAATCCAAATTAAATCTTCTATTTGCCCCTCCTTTCTATGGAGGCTAAAGTTGCACCTACTACTTTCTTGGAAGCATGGGAAGATCCAATAACAATACCATCATTTGATGGTTGCTTTCTTTTTTTCCTAGCATTTCTCCTTGTATAAATTCTTTGCTCTCCAACACCTAAAGCTTCATAAAGAATTATCCAATTAAGAGTGGGATCATCATAAAAAACCAACTCATTCCCCATCTTCATTATCATTATCACCAACTTGTCCCACTAATCACTCATTGCACTCATCAACGTCATTAAGTACAATAACATCAATTTCATCTCTAATATTGTATCTTTAAGCAAATTGTTGGTTATACTTAATGTAAACCAAATCCTGCAACTTTTTACCGTCTATTTCTCTTTTTTGAATGAATCTATGTTATGCATAAGCAAAATGATTTAGTTTCTTCCTACTTTGTACAAAAAATAACAATAAAATGAGCCATGAACAATAATTATTATTTGCTCAAATACACTCCAATTGCATTCACATCCTAATGAACTACTGTTAAGCTTAAAATCTTGATAACTAGCTTTTGCAAGTTTGGAGTTCCAGGACCATAATTCTTCCATCATTGAGTTATAAAAATAAATAAAGTAACTTATAACTTAAAGCAATTTAAAAAACTTGGAATAGCTTCTATGAAAATGTTTAAATGTCTCACCAAGAGTTGTGGTCTTCCTTGATTCTTTGACAAAGTCATTGTCAAATAATCCACTTCCACTTTTATAGGGGTAACTCAATTAAATTTTTTTGTTACACATCTTTACTTGGCACCAACCTTTTGATGCAAGCATATAACTCATTGGTTACCTCCAAATCATATTCCATTTCTAGGTTGGAATAATAGACTCTAGGTTCAAAAAGTGACCAACTGCATGTAATGGGCGATGAAGTTGACAATTTCATCTATTATCGAAGTGTAAAATATATCGTTGCATTTACTTTCATTGTTATTGAAAGACTTCATTATAGTCATCTCCTTGTTGAGGAGTGGAACTCTAATTTCATGATAGGTAGGAACTAGTAAATTTGGACCATTAATTCCAATAGCATCAATCATATATTAAAAGCTCTTCAATCTAACAAGATTGAATGATAAGTCTACTTAGTACCAAAAACTAGCAATATATTGATAAACAAATGCTTTCAAATTTTTATCTCATGCCTCTTTGATATTAACTTGTCTCAATTTTTCATTTTTTCTCTTCTCTACTACAAGAGGATTGCTACATCTTTTACAATCATTTTTTCTCCCTTTAACATTACTAGCTATTGAAAATTCAACTTCATCTTCACTCTTGTTAGTATCACCAGTAACCACATATTAATAGAATTTACCATGGTGGTTGCCTTCTCTTTAAATAATTTGCAAAGATCTTCTCTTACGTTTTTTGGAGCCTAGGAGCAAGATGCAACATTTCCCTTCTTTGCCATTAGATGTTCTTTAGCCCTAGCAATTCCTCCTTTCATAATTTTTCCACAATAATTGCAACCAGTAGTGTTTAAGTTTGATTCATCTAATGGATGACATTACTTCTAACCCGGGTCATTACTATTGGACAATCTTGAATTGCCTTGTTTAGTTGTCATTAAAGTTATTTCAAGCTATATCACTCCTATCTCATGGACAGAAAAAAAAAATACACGAAGATGCGTAGAGGCTATTTTTTTCCCATTGGAAAGATGAGTTTAGAGTATAAAAGACAGGTCACACGTAGGTTAGTTTCTTCCCATTGAATGCCTAAGTTACTTTGATATTAGGCAAAGGTTGTTTGAACCATGCAATGGTGACAATATGTCTATGCAACAATAGTAGAACAACACGTGGGACAGCAACATAACATAATGTGCAGTGGCAAAAGGTTACTCATGGTGGTAGAAGGTCTCATAGTGGTGAAAAGGGAGTCACACGAGTCACTAAGCAATGGTTATACTTGGGTGCAAGGTAGGTCAACATACGTTTTTATGTTTTGTAGTTGGGTTGGGTTGTATGACACAACACTTTTTTTTAAAAGCAAAAACTATTTGTTGGGTTGGGCCTTGGTTATAACCCAAAAGAAGAAAGAAAAATTATGGTTACACTCAAATCGGGTCAGACATAAGTTTTCTTCATTTCGACTCATGCAACTGCTACAGACTGAGATTTTCACCACAAATGCTCTACGATGCCATTTCACAAGAGCCAAAGCAAATGCAATGGACCATTATGGAAAACCTGAGTCGTCACCACCTTCCCATTGCAATCAAGGACAAAACCACCATCGCAGTTCACCATGGTGCCGCCATCTCCGATTTTCGATAACTCTAGTTCCATCATAATGAAGAAAATAGAAAAGCAAAGAGACATTTTCAAAAATAAATTACTCCCATCCAAATTCACCATATAACTGCATAAACAGAAAATACTAAAAAATATTCATAAACATGTTACCAAGAAAAGTTCCAATACAAGAGGACACCCCCCAATTTTCACTCCTCAATAAAAATTTAATGAAAGATTAGTGTATTGAGTAGCTATATTGTTAAGAAGAACATTCTTACATGTTTAGCCTGGGGCTGATTTCAGCAACCTGAAAAGATACGACTATAACCTTCAGAATTCTTTCATCTAGTCCCCTACAAACCTTTTACTTCAGTTTCAGTTGACATACCATCATTGTACTGAAATTTTTTTTCTTCATTACCTTGCTTCTTCAGTCTTTACTTGTTTGCTTCTTGTGATTTCCTTATAAATTTTCTTGCTTTATACTATCTCCAGTCATATATAACAAATAATTAATTCATCAATGAAAATAGTCAATTTTAATTAATAATGTCAGATTTAAATTATATTCAAGAATTACCCATAGAACTAATGATTTAAGGGTGGTTATATTTAATGACACTACTATAATCCAAGGAATATATTTTTTTTCTACCAATGAGTGTGGCTTAAATTGTTAATATGCCAATAAACACGTCCCTTTGCACGCATGGGAAGTGAGTGGGTGTTTCATTAATAGACTTCACTATAAATGAAGGGTATAAAAGGATATTAGAAACTAATATATTTGAAAATGGATCATTGATTCTTATAATGAGGAACAAAAAATGCACCAATTCGTTTCTTATACAATGGACCAAATATAGTACTTGGTATGTGTTAAAAACAAGTTAGAGGACTAAAAGACTGATATTCACCTGTTTTTATTTCAAATGAAATAAACAGTACCATCATATATAGAAAATCTTTACCATTATGCTTCCTGTCAAAACCTCAATAGAGAAAGCTTCAATAGCTGCTACAATTTTCCTTCACCTATGAACTCAAGCAGGGATGCTTAAACAAACAAATAATATAAGATGCAACAATCCCTCCTATGATCGGACAAGAGACAGTTATTTAAGACCCAAAATTCCCAGCAACAAAATCAATCATTTAGGAAATATTTCTCATGGTACTTCTTCTGTAAACAAGTAAATAAAGGTTATATTTGAATAAACTACTCCATAAACACTTTTAAGATATTAAAATAAGAAGAAAAAAAAAAATAACATTCTCCATGAGCTAAAATTAGTTTATGCATAAGTTAATTTGCAGAAACTCTCATATAGTTTCTCTAAAATTTGATTTTTAACTTGTGTATAAGTTAGCTTTATGTTAAGGAGAAACTTGCTTCATTTTTTTCATTTTTTTTTCTTCTTGAGGTGCATATGGAGAAATTTGTCCAAGGCCCAAAGTGTAAAGGGCAATATTTAACATATAAATTCATAACATAATAAGAGCTAACACTGCATAGGTACTGCAAGTCAAAACTATAGCAGAGTAATATCACATCCATAGTCTTCCAAAATTTACACATATCATATTCATTCAAAAAGAAATGTTAACTCTACATAGGCAACATTTCAACTCAAGCAGTCAAGAAACTAATTTTACATCAAGATGATATGGGTCACATTTCTTTACATCTATTTTTCGAAATCCATAGAAGCCATGGTGCAGTGTTGTTGCAATTGCATTTCATGCAATGAATGAATCATGCCATAGAAAGTTTATTGACATAAACAATGTATTTGCAATCTGATAATGCAAACATAACCAAACAGATAATTGTCAGTAAAAACAAAAGCAATAAAGAAAATAGCGATCAGTAATGGATACATAGAATGCTTTGTTGTGAACTGTTGAGTATTAACAACTTCTCAGCAAACACCTGTCCATCAAATATGTCGTCGCTCATACTGTCTTTTGACAAGTTTCACATATCCTGGAGATTTTCCTATAATTTACATAAACATGATGTAAAAAACAGAAAGAAGTTGATGTATATATTGAAAAAAAAAATTCAAAATCAGATAAATCAGTGATTAAGGAAAGCCAAATCATCTTTGTTAAAATAGAGAACATAGAGAAATTGGACTAAATATCATGTGAAAATACATAACAGATATGAGTTGTTTATATAGACTCATCACATTTATTATGCATGAATAAAGGATATTGTTTCTTCTAAAATAAAGATTAGATGACTATAAATAATAAACAAATTATACTTTTTTTTATTTTGAACCTCCTCCCTCAAGCTGCAGCATTTAAATCATATGCACCAAACATGTTATATCGTAGCCAATTCTTGGTCCCCTAATAGATTTGGTGAAGACATCTACCCAAGGTTATCAAACTGAAGAAACAGACTCGTGCAAGGTTCATAGAATCATAAGAGTCTACTTCATGTGAAAAATAAAATCAATTCAACAAAAAATATACTCATTATGATACCAATTCCATAATACTAAAATAAATAAGTTCATACAGTACACCAACAAAACATAAGTTCTGAAAGTGATAAGATAACAATTAAACAACTAAATATAAAATACAAATGTCTTCAAGTATATATGTCTCCCCTATCCAATCCTCTAATGAAATCATGTCCAAGTTCTTCATCACCATCAAGCTCTTCCCCAGATGATGCTTTAATCTGAAAATTCCTTTATTGAATGCTTTCAAACAATAATTACATTTTTTTTTCCATTTCCCAAAACATCTATGCGATGTTTCCACCCAATATTTGTCCTATTTCATACGTATTTTTACTTCTACGAAGTGAAAATGTAACTACATTGGTATCAAAAGAATTTAAACCTCTTCTACACATATTAAGATCAATCTAAATAGAACAAACATGAATCAAAGAAAATAAATTATGAAAAAGAATAAAGAAGAAAAACTAAGAGAAGAATAAATAACCTAGAAACGCAAAACAAAACTAACCAAGAAATGAAAAAGAATAAGCAGTAGTGATGGCAACACGCGGATGGAGCAACAATGGCGACACATAGATGGAGCAGTGATGGCAACATGTTGTGGAGCAACGAACACAGAGCAAAGACACAAGCGACATACAACGGAGCAGAAAACATGGTGTGGCAACTACAACATGTGACGTAGCAACGAATGGCGAGGGCACAATGAGGGTATGAACCAAAACCTATTTTCTTCTCTTCAATTTTGTGCAAACCTAAAGTCAACACCCAAACACTATAGTTTTGGTGCCAAAATCGCATCTCAAACACACTTGTATACTTGTCTTCAAACTCGTGATTTTGCTTCAGTTCTACTGAGTTGAAGGAATTTGTTTTGTGTTTACATGTAAAATAAGCTTGCACACGAGTTCACTCATGTTCAATGAATAGACTTGTAGACTCAAGTCTGAGTTAATACTAGAGTTTGATAACCATGCATCTATCAACTAGTCACAAAAACTAACAAAGCTTGCAACAATATCTCCTAACTTGATCTTCAATCCTTGATGAAATGGAAATCAATCTCAATATGTTTAGTCCTCAAGTGAAGTATTGGATCAGAAACAATATGTAAAGTTGTTTAATTATCTCAAATCACCATCAAAGGTTTAGCTGCTTCAATCTTAAGAAAACATTTTTGCCTTTTGATTTTAAGGCTTCAGTCAAAACCCAGGTGATCATTTTGGATTTGATTTGCTCCTTTGTCTAATGTCAAGTCTAGTACAAATTTGGTCATGACCACCACATGCTATCATCAGTTTGATCCAATTTTATCCTTTCACAACAAAACCAACACCAATCCTATGGTTCTTCAACACTCAAATTTCCTACACTAGGTTTCATTCCTCCCACTATTCTTTGCAATATCACTCAAATTTCTTAACACTAGGATATTCCAAAATCAAGGATATTTGCCCTCTAAAAGCCCATTCAATCTCATCCTATGATTAAAAATATTGTAACAACCCCTACGCAACATTAATACCCTAATTCCAAAGTTACAATTGACTTTAGAAGGATCTTGAGTGTTGGTTGTCAAGGTAAAGAAAAGGATTTGTTTGCACATGGTACCCCTATTAATGGATTGGGCATTGAGAGGAACCAAACAATTCTCTATGGACCATTGAGAAGGCCATGGCATCATAAGTGGTGCATCCAACAACTATGCATAAGAGTTAATCATGAGGTAAGCCTAGGGCCAACACGTTTGGTGGAGTTTGTAATTCCTTGAAAACAAAAACTTGCATTGTGCTCATTTTGTGATTTGGTATAGAAATGTGGAACTACAGCCAAGTGACCTCTTGAGTGACCAAATCGTCCATTGCAATCTATGCATGAAGCATGACAGAACTACAAACCATAGGATTGTTCTTTTGCGAACTTATCCTGATATTTCATAACACTCATTCAAAAAACCCTAGTGTGTTAGGAGAATTCGTCAACAAAAGTACTAAATATTGAAAACCAAATGGAAACACACGCATGTATTTAAAAGGATAATTGAAAATGGAGAATCAACACAACATGCACTTTTTCTTGAGAAGGAAGAATTAACATGCTTGCCCACTTCACTAACTCAAATCAAAACATCTTTGTAAGATTTGGAGCCTTGTGCTTCAATTTTGACAAGCATGGATGACATAATCATTCAAGAAGAAGGTTTGGAGACTTAAATATAGCAAAAGTTACAAAAGAAGTTGATTGGAGGTAATAAATACCATATGATTCATGTCCTTCACCAACTATTTGACATGTAGCCTATTCTTGTATAGTAAAAGAATCAAGTTACAAAAGAAGGAATTACAAAATCTGGAACAGAGTTAGTGATACGAGGGAAGGAAAATTAGAAGGGTCTACATGAAATTAATGAACAGGGAAAGAATATCACAATTAGTACAACAAAGTTGACTCTTCCAGAAATAAGATTCTGTCATCAACATTGCAAAAATAAGACGCCACAACCTCCTCCAATCTCAGTCTCATACCCTAGTAAAGCCCTATCAACTACAATTACAAACCCGCCAACATAGCACATCTACGACAACAACTAAAGCGGTATAATAGTCAATAGATTATAATAATTTAAATTTAATCGAATAAAACAACTGAGACCCGCAAGTGATAGAAAGCCAATTCTTTTTCTTGGTGCAGCTAGAATGAGAAGACAGTACAATAACTTTATATGACATGTGAATACATGGCATATATAACATAAAACTGACCAAATAGAACCCATATTTCCCCATAGTGGAAGCAATAAACTGATTTGGGTGGTCTCGGCTTTATCAAAATGTCAATATCCAGAAAAAGGGGGAGAGAAAACGGTTAGGTAAAAATCAAAAAACTTGGTTAAAGAAAAGCACAAATACACAAGAAACTTTGTCAATTCAAGTTGGTTTAAGAACTCGAAACCTAGCATGCTATAAATAAATTAAAGGAAGCAGCATATAATGAAGAGTGAGAAGGGCAGTTCTTCGAGGTGTCAATAGATCGGAAAGACTTACAGATTAGAGAGGTATAGAAGGTGAAGCACCACCGTGCACGGCCGCCGCCGCTGAAAGGGAAGAAGTTTGGACGTTTGGGTTTATTTTTCTTTTGGATAGTCTTTATTTTACTTTTAACCCAAACTTATTGCGGATACTGGAATTGACAATAAATTGGATATCAGGTTCGGTCTCCTGTATTTTTTTAGATCTTATCATCTGTTTTTTTTAATATAAATATTTTTTAAGAAAAATATATTTTTCATATAACAATTATAACTAATATTTATATTTAGTATAATCAATTTTTTTACTAATTTTCTTATAATAATAATTATTTTATTAAGATTGATAAAAATGAAATATGTTTCATACAATATTTAAATTATATAATTAAAAATTTTAAATATTTATATAATATTAATTATTACAAATTATTAACTTATTATTAAATATCATGTGAAAAATTTAATTATATGATTCTAATTTTATAATAATAAAAAAAATCTTATTTTCTATTTTGATTTTGTTGCAGAACTCAATTTTTTTATTCTTCTTTATGAATTCTTATAATTTATTTTTAAATTTTTCCAATTTTAAAAATTCTTAAAATCTCATTATAAATTTATAAAATTTTTATAGAAATCATATCATTAAAATTTTCGTTCCTAATATCAATTTTCGAGTTCAAATTTATTGGTGAAGATTTTCTTTATAGTTCAGTTTCACACATCTTAATTTTACATAATTTTATGATGTTATCTCTTTTATTTATTTGTGTCAGTTATATTTATAAGATTTAATTTTTATTTTTTTTTATAAAAATATAGTCGTTCATATTATTAGGTTTTTAAATTAATAATGCAATAAAAGAAATAAAAATATTAAATTTTAAATTAATTTATGTATTACTTATAATTAATTATACTAAATTTAAACATTATTTATAATTATTATATAAAAAATACATTTTACTTTATCTTTTATATATAAATATCTTAACGATATACTAAACTTTAGAATTTGAAAAAATTTAAAAATTGGTTTTGAAGATGGAGTTTGATATTTTTTTAAGTATAAAAATAAAATAAAAGAAAGTTTAACTTTAGAAATAATTTAATTAGGGAGTGATAATAAATTTTAAATAAAATAATTATCTGTAACAGCAGAAACACAGGCAAAGTGCTTTGAAAATATAATTTATTATTTATTTTAGTATAAATTAAAAAAAAAAAAAAGTATAACTTAAGGAACAATTTAATTAGAAAGTGATAATAAATTGTTCAGTTACTGGGAAAGACAAACTAGGTTTTTTTTATTACACATTCTCATGTCAAAAAAGATAAAAAATTTACTAGTAGGTGTGTTTTTTAATTATATATAGTAAAATAATAGTCTTAAAAATTACTTTAAAATATTTAGAATTATTTTTTCAAATTATATTTCATATCATATTCATTTTCACATTTTTTTAGTCTTTAATTAACTTAAATTCACATTTTTATTTTAGATTACTATTTTGAATAATAACTTATTATTGAAAAATATTCTAACTCTTTCATGAAGTTTTGCAATTGAATTCATCTCAAAGTCAAGATATAAATTCATGAGGAAGAAAATTTCATGCTAAACCCTAAACATTAAGAATTTTATGCATTTTCAATGATATATGACAATTTAATTGATTTCATAATTAATTAGTAATGTTATGTATAATTTTCATTAGACATAATCAAATAAATAATCAATTATAGATAATTAATTATTTTAAGTAAAAATGGCTTCTAACACTTACATCTACATTTAATTAACTATTTTTTGAAATAATTAATTAAATATAAATGTATACATAAAACATATTCAAAATAACCGATTATCTATTATAAGTAATTAATTATGCAATTATTTAGAATAATCAATTACCTAAACTTTTATAACTTTAAATTGATGTTAAATAATCGATTATTTTCATAATATAATCAATTAATATATTCATCACATTCTTTATTAATATTTTTCAAACATTACAAAGAAAAAAAAAGTTAAAATCACACATTTATGTATTTCTAACATAAATACATACTCATTTTTTCATAAACACTATTAGCACAAATCTTATCTTTACAATCATTGAAAAATTTTATTTACAAAATATACTTGTAGCATAATAATGGAAGAATGAAATGGTGGTGTTGAGAGTAAAGATACTAATAACACCAACAATAGAAAATAAAATAATTATTAAAATAGTGATAATGATAATGCAATAGTAATAATTGCAATAATGATATAAATAATATTCATAATAGTTATTATAATAATAACAAACATCAATAATTATAAAAAAAATAATATAATAATAATAATTATTATTATTATTAAATAATAATAAGAATACAAATAAAATTATTTGAATTTGACTCATTAATTATTCATTTAATTTTATTTTTTAGTTAAAAAACCTTAAATTTAAAATTAATTTTAACTATTTAAATGAGATAAAATATTTTTTAATTTGATATTAAAAATTCGTGAATAGCTTATTTACACATGGATAATGTAAATTCTTTTAGTATATAAATCAATTTTTTAATAAAAATATTAATGATGAAAATTTTATTAGTATTTATTATTTATATATTTATTATAGAAATTTTAGATTTAACTTTGTTAAAAAAAATAATAATTTATGAATTTTCTCTCCCATAGTCAATAAGTTATGAATTTCTTTTTATTAAATTATGAAAACGTAATGGTCTAATTTTTTTTTTTTATATCACTATTTTTTAGTAGATAATCATTTGATATTGGAATAATTATTAAGTAAAAAAATTTGAATAGATTTTTTTTAAAACGATAAATAATTAAATTATGAATAAGTTAAACGAGTGAACTCAATTTTTTTTTTCATTTTTTTTTAAATCAAGCTCAACCTTTCAACCAGGTTCATTTAAATAAATAATTGTTTCGTTAAAAAAAATTCGAACAGAATATACACCTATGAAAGTCCTAAGAAAGTCACTCGATAAATTAAAAATATTATGAATAAAATATATTTATATCATGATTTAAATATATTTGTAATCCTTATAAATATGCTCAAATTCCTAACATTTTCTTCAAAATAATTTACTTTTAAGTCTCTGCAACACTTGTCAGTTTTAAATTCCAAACATTTTCAAACCGTTTTTTTAGTTTATCTATTAGTTTAATGCTAACAATGAAAAATATTAATTATAATAAATAATATTTTAAATTAAGATAAATAAATTTTCTTAGATACATTTAAGTATTCAATAATTTAATTTGAAGGATGTATTCTTTTAAAATTATAATTTATTTATAACTTATAATTAAATTTCTATATATTAACTTTTATATTATAAGATTAAATCATTATAAAGTGTCTTTTGATATATCATAATTAATAGATATTTTATCTTTGAACAATAATAATAATAAAAAAAAAAAATATGTTTACAAAATTAGAATTACTAATTAAAGATATGAAAATTATATGTGATATACAAAATAATAATTACTATTTTTTATATCTTTTCAAGATTTAAAACTAATACAAAATAATTAAATTAAATATATTTTAAGTTCCTGAAAATATGTTTGTTATTTGTAAATGGTTTTTATGCACATTTTTGTTAGTAATTATCAACTATAATTGAAACAGTTAGATTATTTTGAGTGCCTAATTCAATAGTAAAATATTTAATATTTTTTATAAATATATAAAAACATTATTTATTTTTATTTAATATATCATGAAAATAAATTTTATATTAATTTTTAAAATAGTAACAAAATATATAATATATTATAAATAATACACACTAAAATGTAATGATTTTCAAAAGTAATTTCTACATAAGATAGTCATATATTAGTATCTAACCAATTTTCTTATTTTAATAATAATTCTTTTCAGAAACGTTAAAGTTAAATACTATATTTAAAATATGAAGTGCTTTAAAATTTAGATAAAAGCATTTAAATGAGAAAATCTGGTAGTATTGGACAAGAATTAAAACTTTCTTAAACATATTCAGATAATTAGTTTTTCTTAAACATGAAAGGCTTAGTCTCAATGTTACTAAAATATTAATTATAAAATATTAAAGGTAAAATTATAAGAAGTTATTTACTTTTAAAAAAATAATAATATTATAAATTATAGATTAATAATATCTTTCAAAAGAGTTATTTATCTTTATTAATTAGTTCTAATCTCATGGTATTTCTATTCAATATTCTAAATTAAAAAACAGAACCAAATAAAATGAATAAAAAGAAGAAGAGAAAAATATCAACATAAAGGGAAAGATTTTATTTATTTATAGAGTAACTAATGAGTTCTCCCATTTATTTAAAATAAAAATGCATTCTTCCTAAAATCTAAAATCTATCTCAATAGATCAAATGCTGTAACTGAATAGGGAGAAAGTACGACATTCATGTTTCCACTGGCATTCTCCAAAGAAGTATGTTGTGGCACAATCTGTATAAACAAATCAAATAAAAACAAACATATAAATATATTTTATAGATTTAAATATATTTCTATAATGTTTCTAACTATTATTAGATTGTACTTACCTTATTTGGTTCTGAAAAGGAGTTTTCTTCTTTTACGTTAGGCCCTGTCATCACTATTTTGGTTGCTCCAGATGATTGAACCTTTGAATCAAGTCCACTTATAGAAAATCTGAAGTTGTGTGGATCACTATCGAAGTTTACCACCTGCACATGTTTTGTGAATTTAGTGAAAGGGGTTCGGAATCAAAGAAGTTTATGTGAAAAGGAAAAAGCTTTTTAATTTACCTTTATTCTTAAGTAGTTCCTCTTATCTGCAGGATTTGTGTATTCAATTGCGGATGCAACAATGAACTTAGAAGAAGTTTCAAGAGTTGAATCAAGCAAAGTGGCTCCACTTGAAGTGGTAAAAAGATGTTGAAGCCAATAGCTGGGAGTTCCATAGTTCTGGTAGGAGTCAAACATAATTGCACTCGGTAACCACCTATAAAGTAACCCAAATTAAGAAAATGTGAGTCCATGAAATGTAAGAATGATAAAAAAAATTGCAACAGAGCTTAAGAAAATTACTTTCTGTCATTTGTGTTAACAAAGAGTGGGGCATAGCTGACCATGTGGACGACATCACTATTTGAGAAAAGAAAAAAAATAGAAAGATTAAAAGATGATGAACAGAAAATAGAAAATAGAAAAAAAGAAAAAGAATGGAAAAGTGAAAAAGATAGTGAATGGATGGAACCTGTTCTTTTCCAATCCCAAAAGAAATGCAGCTTCAGCCACGGCAGATAGAAGACTTCCACTCCCTGCATCTTCCTTATAAACAGCATACTCACTCACAAACGCCTGGTAACATAATCAAACTTCAATCTTCAATCTTCACCTTCTATTTATCACAATAATCATAATCATAATCATATTTAAATAAGCAAACCTTTGGTCCAGATCGTGGTGCGTTATCGAACTTTGTATACTTTGAAAACATGTCATTCGCATTTGTATAAATCTAGAAAAATACACAAACATTGGTCAATACAGAACTATAAAAAAATTTGAAGAAAATAAAAATTGAAGAAAAGTTACATGAAAATCATAGAGATCAGCGGGATGGTCCAAGGGGTTCTGAGAAGCATCACAGTTTGAGATGATCTGCATATCTGGATAAGCTCGTTTGATGGCATCATAAAATCTGAGGTAGTTTTCTGTTTAACAAAAATAACAATTCAATATTCTTGAATCGTAAAAATAGATATATAAAAATCATACAAAAATGAAAGCATATATATATATATATATACCACGATACTTAGCCATGCCGCACTCTTCATTTCCAATGGCAACAACTCTCAAATCAAATGGCTTTGGATGTCCCATCGAAGCCCTGAGGGATCCCCATTTTGAATCTGCTGATCCTCTCGCGAACTCAAGTCCATCCAGAGCTTCCTGTTAATTCATTTATTCATCAAAATATGCCAAAATATTTAGTAACGATTACAAGTACAGATTAAGTAATGAAACAAAAATTACAATAAAATTTTACCTGAATAAAAGGCTCGACGGCAGATGTATCGACTTCGTCGTTGAGGCTGAGACCTGTAAAACGAAATATTTGATTCATAAACAATCAAATAACATTTTTTTTATTAGAAGAAATTCTTGAGATATGAAAATATACCATTGTTAAACACCCATATTGGCAATGCACCGATATCCTCAGAAAACTGATCGAGAAACAAACAAAAAGATAAGTATTTCAAAAGATTTTAATAGAAAATTATAAGAAAAGGAAAAAGAATGAGGGTACTTGGAGTCCTTCAAAATAACCAAATCCATCATCGGTCCAGTAACTCCAAACATCTCCATAGTGTCCAGGTCTCTCCTCCCATGATCCCACACTGTCTTTCCATCTAAATGCATTTCTTAGATAACCTCCTTCAACATAACACCCACCTAATACAATATTATATAACATTAGGTTTACACAAACTATATAACAATATTTGCATAATCAAATCCTCAAAAAGTACAAGAGTTACCGGGGAATCTGAAGAATCTTGGCTTAAAATCCGCAATCATCTGAGCAAGGTCCTTTCTGAAACCATGACCCTGTGGAAAGAGAATATTAACGAAGTAACACAACACAGACACAGTTATTATTACTAGAAGAAGAGAATAAAAAGATTGCATGAGCATGCATACGTACCTTGTATGTGTCAAGGGGCATAGCAGAAACTTGGTCTAACCATAAAACTCCCTGCTTGGTTGTTGTTATTTGAAGACTTGCATTGCGATTTGTAGCATTTGCTTCCAGTACAGTCTCCATCCTTGTCCACTCTGTAACATTGCGATCAAAAGATCTGCCACCATTACCAATACAGAACTCAATACAATGTTAAATAATCTAGTTGTAGTTTCTAAAGGATCATTGCATACATTAATTGGAAAACTAGCTAGTTACCTAATGTTGTTTGAAGCCAACTTTTCATTATCTGATCCAACAAATGAGACGTTTAGATCAACTGCACCACCACTTGCTTTAACAAAGAACACTACTTTATACTTCTGTGCTTCCTCGATATTCTGATGGATTACAAAAACAAGAAATATCAGAAACATGAAAAAAAAGAAAAAAAAAAGAGAGGTGTGAGATAAAATACTGACCATGCCCCAGAAACCAGGATTGGAGATGCCTACACCCCCATGTGGACAAGATTTGGGACCATCACAGAGAACATTCATACGTAATGCAACTTTGTTTCTCTCAAAGCAAGAGCTGCGATCAGTTGACACCTCTATGTTTGAATCATCTCCAACAATTGTCCACGGAGTAATGGATGAGGGAACACTTGGCCCTCCTTCTTCAAAACCTGATATAACACAAAAATTTATAATTTAGAATAAAATAAAAATAAAAAATTTCCCTTGAAAATGTTGAAATCTCATTGAACATTATTTAGCATAAAATAGAAGCAAATGACCTCTGTTGCTGACAAGCTCAG
Organism: Macrotyloma uniflorum; assembly: GCA_016859785.1. Classification (NCBI taxonomy): domain Eukaryota; kingdom Viridiplantae; phylum Streptophyta; class Magnoliopsida; order Fabales; family Fabaceae; genus Macrotyloma; species Macrotyloma uniflorum. The sequence goes on along the minus strand of BDMB01000092.1, from coordinate 439,268 downwards.
CCCACAGACCCCCTGCGCCTGCATGATTGATTTCCTGCCAAACATTCAAATATAATTAATTCAGTTCCACTAAATTACACTAAAAAAACATCAATGACACATTGTTTAGAAATCTAAATAAATGAAAAACTACCTCATAAAATGCTCCAAAAAAGGTATCTGGAATTTTTCTCCCTGATCCTTTGGTAGCATTTATATGCAAGGTTGAAGTTTCCCCCATATACATAGTTGAAGTTCGTGCAGCATGACAATAAACTGTGAAGCTGAAGCAGATCAAGTAAATAAGAAAAGCCTTCATCATAGCCATTTTGCTTCTTTTATGAATACTTTCTTCTACTTTTGGTTGTGAATAATTTCTTCTGCTTGTTACCTTATTTATACAGTAACAAAGAAAAGATAATATACAAATAAAAATAATAATAATTCTGTTTCAAATTTAAACGGAAAGTAACAACTTTTTAGATAAATTTTTTTTTTTAAATATTATCAGTTTATACCGACTTAAATTATTAATAGAAATATTTAAAATTAAAATAAATTTATATAAATAAAAAAAAATTAATTAATAAAAATTAAAGTATTTTATTATTATTATTATTAATTCATATTAATTTAAAAATTATATATATATATATATTATAAAAGTTTTACAACTGAAAATCAATTAAATTTAAATTTATTTCAATTTTTGTGGATATATTTTTTTAAATGGTATAATTTAGTTAAAATTTTGGATTTTAAATAAAAAATTAAATTAAATAAAATTATTTATTATAATTAAATATAAAATTATATTTTTAAAATTAAATAATAATTTATAAATATTATGTATAAATTTTTTATTTTTTATTATATCATCTATAATAATATATAAACTGATTTTTCTTTATTGTGTGATTGTATTTTTTTTATTATTTTCCTAATATATTTTAAAATTATTTTAATTTTTATTTAAAATATATTTTGTTATTATTTTTATTTTTATAATTTTTCTATTTTTATTTTTGTTTTAATTTTTCTCTAATTAATTTATTTATATTAATACATTTTTATTTTTTCTTATTTAAATTTTTAAAAAAATATTTTATTTATATCAATCAAAACAAACATACAAAATTTGTTAAAAAATTAATAAAATAAAAAATATAAACACATCTATATTTATATTTTTTTTCTATTATTTATACTATATTTATATTTATAAAATATATAATAAATTTGTTATTGTGGTTGTGAATAATATCTTATTCTTGTTACTTTATTTATTTATAAAGTAAAATGGGAGAATTGAAGATAAATTATTTATTAAATTAAATTTATGTACAAAATTTATAAATATTATATACAATAATTTTCTTGAATATTATAATATAATATGTATTCTGTTAATATTAATATTAAAACTTTAAAATAAAATAAAAACTTACAATATAAAAAATTAAAATAAAAGTTTATATTTAATAGATTGAAACATTTTATAATTATAGATTATAAATAATAAATATAAGATATTTTCATCTTCCTTGAATAATTATAAATATAACTTTATGATTATAATATTTTAAATAAATATTTTTATTAGAAATTATAATTCAAATTATTTTAAAGATGACATATAATATTTTTGAAACACAATAAACAAAAATAAAAAAAAATTATATTTAAAAATCAAATTTTATTATTTATAACTATAAATCTTAAACTTTAAACCCAAACTCTAATTATCAAGTAAACCCTATATTTATAAAACAGGATAAAAAAAATTATAATTATTCTGTTACAAATTTAAATTTAAACTGAAGTAACAACTTTTAAAACCAAATTTGATCTTTTAAAATATTATAACGATTTAAATTATTAAAAAAAAATTAAAATTAGAATAAATTTATATAAATAAAAAATAAATTAAATAAATAATATTTATTATTAAGATTAAATTTACTATATTATTATTATTTTATATTTATTAAAAATAATATATATATATATTTATTATAAGAGTTTTACAATTTATTTATTATAAGAGTTTTACAACTGATAATCAATTAAAAATTTGTTTGCATATACTTTTTTTTAAAATTGTATAATTTGATTTAAATTTTAGATTTTAAATAAAAATTAAATTAATTTAAATCATTTATTTTAATTAAATATAAAATTATATTTTTTAAATAAAATAATAACGTATATTTTATAATTTTTTATTATATTATTTATAATAATATATAAATAGATTTTTTTATTTTCTCTTATTTAAAATTTAAAAGAATATTTTATTTAGGTCAATAAAACAAACATTTAAAAATTTATTAAAAGAATGACAAAATAAAAAATATAAAAACTATTATATAAGGTAAAGTTTCTTAAGAAAAAAAAAAAAGGTAATTATATAATTGGGACTTAAAAATAAGAGAAAAATATATACCTAAGACTAGTTAGCTAACTAATTAGGTTTCTTTGAATAATTAACAAAACATAAAATAATATATATAATTTGTGTTATTATCTTAATATAGTCTTTGGATAGAAAATTACTTCTTTAGTATTTGGGAGTATGATAAGTCACTATTGAATGTGAGACTTAAAAGAGAAACATTAATGACTTACAGGACAAAATGAGATGAATTTGCAAATTAATAGTGAGACAACATATGAACGACAATGAGAATTTCTTCTTGTGACAAACAGTGAAAAAAAAAAGAAAGAAGGAAAAGAAAGTAAAAAAGAATGAGTGACACATTGTTAAACACTTTGTAAGAATATTTAATTTAAATTTTCAATCTAATATAATAACTATTAAAAATTAATCTTTAACCTTAGTCCATTTCCTTTTTGTTTGTTTTCTTGACATTCAAAAGTGGAAGGAATTTTTATCTCTATAATCAACAACTTAGGATATAAACCCATCAATACATCACAATGCTAGTTTTCACACAACCAAAATTACTACATACTTTACATTACTTCTATCCTTACACATATCTATAACTAAATACACTAAACCTTAAACTAATAAAGTGGCACACTCAAAAGACATTTTAATGTAAAAAATCCTAAATGGTAGACTAATGAAAAAAACAACCCTTGACTTTTGTGATTTATGATTTGAAATATTGGGTAGAGTTTCGACTTGTGATTTGTGTAAATGAATTTAGCATATGGATAAGGATGGAATTTGGGAAGTTTGAAGGAATAAATTTGGTATTCAAGTAGTTTTGGCACCAATTTAGGATGAAGAAATTAGGGCATGAAAGCATTTTGAAAAAAAAAAAAAATGAGAATGAGAGTGTCACGAGAACAACAAAATCTCAAGGGAAATTATTTTAATTTTTAATTTTCTTAAAAATTCGTGGATAAGATTTATTATATGTAAAAACATATTCATCTTGCTTACAAAATAAATATAGGTATATCTTTTAAAAACATTTTCATCCCATATCACCCAACTTTAGTATGAATACCATTAGTAGATAATAAATTAGTGCTTACTTATAGATAAATGTAGGTAATTTTAAATTATGTACAAATATATATTTGTATATAAAATTAATAGATAACATTAAAATTAAAATTAAAAATTTGAATTTGAATTAGTACATAAAGTTTGATAAGTATTCAAAAGAAAAGAAAGATAGGTTAGTTATCTCTTGTTTGTATAATCATTCCTTCTCTTATTTTAAGCTAGTAAATTGGTAATGAGTTGTTTCGTTTTTTAATCAAAGGTTATTAAGGCTTGTTGGTGAGTGCGTGTGAGAGTGATTGTTATTTTGGATTATTGGTACCTTATGTTGTTGTATTTGCAATTCTACTGCAATTGTGTACTATTCACATTGTGTTAATGGGTTGTTCTTGCTGCAGTGATTCTATATAAATGAATTGTTATTTTGACATTGTTGTTCTAAGTTGTGTCATATTGTTCTAGTAAATAAAATTGTTGCTAAAATTGAGTAAGGATTTTATTTTGAATGTAGTACCTACTGTTCTAAATGGATGGTACTTCCTGACTTTTGAATTATATGGACGGTTGATTTAAAATTGTTATAAAAAATTGTGTTACATTATTATTGTGATAATCAAATTATTGGTAAATTTTTATAAGTAATTAAGATAAATAAGATTAGGTTATAAATTTGGAAACTAATGAAGCTTGTGAACTCGGATATGTGCAGAACGGATCTATTACTTAGTTCATAAAATTCGATCTGACATTTGGATTTTGATGAAATTGTTAATATTATATAATGTTACGAAAATTATTTATTTAATTATATGTGTTAACGTAAATATGATGTGTTTAAATAAATTATAAAGATAATGTGAATGTGTTAAAAAAATTAAATATTCATTGTTTATTTTATGTGTATAATAAATCTTAATAGAATATGTTTTTAGAAAAAAATAAAGTAAATTTGTTACATAATAAAATTATCAAATTATATATAATAATGATATTATTAGTGAAATAATATAGAAAGGAATTTAATGATAGGATATATTTAAATTAGTTTTCTTGAAATTGCTAATATATGAGATGAGAGAAAAGAGAGAATATTGATTTGATTGAAAATGAATTATCTTTATTTTTTTATTATAATAAAATAATATATATAGAAAATTTAATATAATTTAAATTTTTTTAATAATTTTTATTGTTTTTTTAATAAGGTGAGTTGAAAGGGAAGTAAAGAGTTATTAAAATTCATAAAAAGAAATAATATTTTATGTTTCTATTATGAGAAGTAATAATATTTATAGTTGAAATTAAAGAAAATAATAATGAGAGTTAATTATTATTTAATTGAAGATTATATAGTAAGAATTAATTGAAAATTTAACGGAAATAATTATAGTTATAAAGAAGTATGTGAATTTAGTTTAGATATATATTTATTTGTAATATAATGAAATATGTAAATTTTGAATGAAAAATAATTTTTTTTTTAGAGTTTTATGAAATTTAAATTATGAAAACTCAACTTTTTAATCTTATATATACGAGGAATTCTATAATTTTTTATAAGTTATCACTCATATTCTTATTTTTTTTAGTGTGACATTAATATTTAACATTTTAAATAATCATATTTATTATTATTTTTTAAATAATTAATACTTCTAAAATTATATTTTTTTAGATACTTATGATTAAATTTAAATAATATTGTGTGATCTTGTGTGATCAATAAATAAAATTTTATAAAGAAGATAAAATTTTCAGATTTTAAGTAAACATAATTATACAACCTATTTTTCAAATGAAACAAAATAGAAATTTACTCTTCATAATTGAAATATATTAAGTATAAAACTTTCCACATATATATATATATATAACAAAAATAACTCTACTCAAATAGATTCTTAGCTAAACAAGAGAAAATATAAATATTCTAGGAAATTAATTATAAGGTGGCCCTTCTTCGTTCATGTTCATAATCTATTTCAATAGATCAAATGCTGTGACTGAGTAAGGAGAAAGTACGACATTCATGTCTCCACTGGCATTCTCCAAAGAAGTATGTTGTGGCACAATCTGTATAAACAAAACAAATATAAACAAACATATAAATATATTTTATTTCTATAATGTTTCTAACTATATGCATACGTAGATTATTAGACTGTACTTACCTTATTTGGTTCTGAAAAGGAGTTTTCTTCTTTCACGTTAGGCCCTGTCATCACTATTTTGGTTGCTCCAGATGGCTGAACCTTTGAATCAAGTCCACTTATAGAAAATCTGAATTTGTGTGGATCACTATCGAAGTTTACCACCTGCACATGTTATGAGATTTTAGTGAAAAGGGTTCGGAAACAAAGTAGTTTATGTGAAAAGGAAAAAGCTTTTTAATTTACCTTTATTCTTAAGTAGTTCCTCTTATCTGCAGGATTTGTGTATTCAATTGCGGATGCAACAATGAACTTGGAAGAAGTTTCAAGAGTTGAATCAAGCAAAGTGGCTCCACTTGAAGTGGTAAAAAGATGTTGAAGCCAATAGCTGGGAGTTCCATAGTTCTGGTAGGAGTCAAACATAATTGCACTCGGTAACCACCTATAAAGTAATCCAAATTAAGAAAATGTGAGTCTATGAAATATAAGAATGATAAAAAAATTGCAACAGAGCTTAAGAAAATTACTTTCTGTCATTTGTGTTGACAAAGAGTGGGGCATAGCTGACCATGTGGACGATGTCACTATTTGAGAAAAAAATAGAAAGATTAGAAGATGATGAACAGAAAATTGAAAATAGAAAAAGAATGGAAAAGTGAAAAAGATAGTGAATGGATGGAACCTGTTCTTTTCCAATCCCAAAAGAAATGCAGCTTCTGCCACGGCAGATAGAAGACTTCCACTCCCTGCATCTTCCTTATAAACAGCATACTCACTCACAAACGCCTGTTAACAAATCAAACTTCAATCTTCAATCTTCACCTTCTATTTATCACAATAATCATAATAATCATAATCATAAATAAGCAAACCTTTGGTCCAGATCGTGGTGCGTTATCGAACTTTGTATACTTTGAAAACATGTCATTCGCATCTGTATAAATCTAGAAAAATACACAAACATTGGTCAATACAGAACAATAAAAAAAATTGAAGAAAATAAAAATGGAAGAAAAGTTACATGAAAATCGTAGAGATCAGCAGGATGGTCCAAGGGTTTTTTAGAAGCATCACAGTTTGAGATGATCTGAATATCTGGATAAGCGCGTTTGATGGCATCATAAAATCTTAAGTAGTTTCCTGTTTAACAAAATTAACAATTCAATATTCTTGTATAGTAAAAATAGATATATAAAGATCATACAAAAAAGAAAGCATATATATACATACCACGATACTTAGCCATGTCGCACTCTTCATTTCCAATGGCAACAACTCTCAAATCAAATGGCTCTGGATGTCCCATCGAAGCCCTGAGAGATCCCCATTTTGAATCTGCTGATCCTTTCGCGAACTCAAGTCCGTCCAGAGCTTCCTATTAATTCATTCATTCATTCATCAAAATATGCCAAACCAAAATATTTAGTAGCGATTACAAGTAAAAATTTAAAGAATTGCTGAAGATCAAATGAAACAAAAACTACAATAAAATTTTACCTGAATAAAAGGCTGGATGGCAGATGTATCGACTTCGTCGTTGATGCTGAGACCTGTAAAACGAAATATTTTATTCATAAGCAATTTAAAAACATTTTTTTATTACTAAAAATTCTTGAGGTATGCAAATATACCATTGTTAAACACCCATATTGGTAATGCACCGATATCCTCAGAAAACTGATAGAGAAACAAAACAAAAAGATAAGTATTTCAAAAGTTTTTAATAGAAAATGATATGAATGTTATTGTAAAAAGAAAAGGAAAAGAATGAAGTTACTTGAAGTCCTTCAAAATAACCAAATCCATCATCGGTCCAGTAATTCCAATAATCTCCATAGTGTCCAGGTCTCTCCTCCCATGGCCCCACACTGTCTTTCCATCTAAATGCATTTCTTAGATAACCTCCTTCAACATAACACCCACCTAATACAATATTATACAATATTAGGTTTACACAAACTATATAACAATATTTGCATAATCAAAATCCTCAAAAGTACAAGAGTTACCGGGGAATCTGAAGAATCTTGGCTTAAAATCAGCAATCATCTGAGCAAGGTCCTTTCTGAAACCATGACCCTGTGGAAAGAGAATATTAACGAAGTAACACAACATAGACACAGTTATTATTATTAGAAGAAGAGAATAAAAAGATTGCATGAGCATGCATACGTACCTTGTATGTGTCAAGGGGCATAGCAGAAACTTGGTCTAACCATAAAACTCCCTGCTTGGTTGTTGTTATTTGAAGACTTGCATTGCGATTTGTAGCATTTGCTTCCAGTACAGTCTCCATCCTTGTCCACTCTGTAACATTGCGATCAAAAGATCTGCCACCATTCACCAATACAGAACTCAATACAATGTGAAATAGTCTAGTTGTAGTTTCTAAAGGATCATTGTATACATTAATTGGAAAACTAGCTAGTTACCTAATGTTGTTTGAAGCCAACTTTTCATTATCTGATCCAACAAATGAGACGTTTAGATCAACTGCACCACCACTTGCTTTAACAAAGAACACTACTTTATACTTCTGTGCTTCCTCGATATTCTGATGGATTACAAAAACAAGAAATATCAGAAACATGAAAAATAAAAATAAAAAAAGAGAGGTGTGAGATAAAATACTGACCATGCCCCAGAAACCAGGATTGGAGATGCCTACACCCCCATGTGGGCAAGATTTGGGGCCATCACAGAGAACATTCATACGTAATGCAACTTTGTTTCTCTCAAAGCAAGAGCTGCGATCAGTTGACACCTCTATGTTTGAATCATCTCCAACAATTGACCACGGAGATATGGATGAGGGAACACTTGGCCCTCCTTCTTCAAAACCTGATATCACACCAAAATTTATAATTTAGAATAAAATAAAAATGAAAATTTTCCTTGAAAATGTTAAAATCTGATTGAACATTATGTAGCATAAAATAGCAGCTAAATGACCTCTGTTGCTCACAAGCTCAGCCCACAGTCCCCCTGCACCTGCATGATTGATTTCCTGCCAAACATTCAAACATAATTAATTCAGTTCCACTAAATTACACTAAAAAAACATCAATGTCACATTGTTTAGAAATCTAAATAAATGAAGAACTACCTCATAAAATGCTCCGAAGAAGGTATCTGGAATTTTTCTCCCGGATCCTTTGGTAGCATTTATATGCAAGGTTGAAGTTTGCTCAGCATGAGAATACACTATGAAGCTGAAGCAGGTCAAGTAAATAAGAAAAGCCTTCATCATAGACATTTTGCTTGCTGTTGTGAATAATGTCTTCTGCTTTAGTTGGGAATAATTTCCTGTTCCTGTTACTTTATTTATAGAGTAACAACAGGGGAGAAAAGAAGATAATATTCAAATAAAAATAATAATGATTTCATTTCAAATTTAAACTGAAGAAACAACTTTTTAGATAAAATTTGTTTTTTTTCTTTTTAAAATTATTATCAGTTTATACCGACTTAAATTATTAATAAAATATTTAAAATTAGAAAAAATTAATATAAATAAAAAAAATATGAATTCAATAGATAATATTTATTATTAAAGATAAAATTATTTAAAATCTACATTATTTTATTATTATTATTTTATATTAATTTAAAAAATAATATATATATTTATTATAAGAATTTTAAAATTGAAAATAAATTAAATTTAAATTTATTTAAAATTTTTTAAATATATTCTTTTAAAAATAGTATAATTTGATGCATATTTTGAATTTTAAATAAAAAATTAATTAAATCAAATTATTTATTATAATTAATTAAAAAATTATATTTTTAAAATTAAATAATAACTTATAATATATATATTTTATAATTTCTTTTATTATATTATCTATAATAATATATAAATATATTTTTTTATAATAATTTTTTGGTGTGACTGTATTTTTTTATTATTTTTTTAATATATTTTAAAATTATTTTAAATTTTATTTAAAATATATTTTATTATTACTTTTTATTTATAATTTTTTTATTTTTTTAATATATTTATTTTAATATCTCTCTAATTAATTAATTTGTATTAATAAATTTTTATTTTTTCTTATTTACTTTTCAAAAAAATATTTTATTTATATCAATTAAAACAAATATACAAAATTTATTAAAAAAATAATAAAATATAAAATATAAAAACACTTATATCTATATTCTCTCTAGTAAAATATTTATATTTATAAAATATATAAAAAATTTGTGATTGTGAATAGTTTCTTAAGAGAAGATAATATACAAACAAAAATAATAATTATTCTGTTTTAAATCTAAACTGAAATAAAAATTTTAGATAAATT
>BDMB01000092.1:362674-429167 GCA_016859785.1 Macrotyloma uniflorum | reverse complement strand
AATAACTTATAAATATATATATATATATATCTTATATATATATATACACGTTTTTATAATTTTTATATTATATTATTTATAATAATATATAAAAATATTTATTTATACTAATTTTTTATATTATTATATTTTTTTATTATATTAATATATTTAAAAATTATTTTAATTAATTTAAAATATATTTATTTATTATTTTTTATTTATAATTTTTTATTTTTTAAAAAAATTTTAATTTATATATTTTTTAATCTTTGTCATATTAATTTCTATCTATTACTAAATTTTTATTTATTTTTTATTTAAATTTTAAAAAAATATTTTATTACGTGAATAAAAGAAACACACAAAATTTATTAAAAAAATAAAAAATTAAAAAATATCAACATACATATATTTATATATTTTCTAATATTTATAATATATTATATTTATAAAATATAAAATAAGATAACAAATTTATATTATAAATTTTAAGATAAAATTATAAAAATTTATTTATAAAGATAAGAAGAGTTAAAATTATAAATAAAAAATATATATAATTGAAAAATAGATTTAAAGATTCGTATTAAAAAGAATAATAATAAATTTTAAAATAAAGAATAATAATTTTATTATTTCATTTTATTAAATATTGAATTTAGGTAAAAAAGAAAAAAAATCATATTATTACTAATATCATTATTTTATTTATATTTTATTATAAATATTTGATAATTTAAAAAGAAATAATAATTTTTCAATAAAATTTAATAATTTAAAAAATATATAAATTTTTTTATAATAACAATAATTATTTATTTAAATCAAATTATAAATATTAATTTAACTTTATTCAAATTTTATTTTAAATTAAAATTAAAGTAAATCAAATTATATTTAACTTTAATGTTTAATTTCGGTAAATATTTAATTGCAAATTAATTGAGTCACAAACACTTAAGGTTTAAAAAATATAATATTACAAATTAAAATTTATAAAATATTATATTATTATAATATTTTTTATATTAAAATTTTAATATAAAAAACTTATAGTATCAAAAGTTTATATTAATGAATTGAAATATTTTATAATTATAAAAAATAATAAATATATTTCCCTATTTCTTGAATAACGATTATAATGTTTTAAATTAATATTTTTATAATAAATTATAATTCAAATTATTTTAAAGATGATATATAATATTTTTAAAATACATTAAAAAAAAGTATATTTAAAAATTAAATTTTATTATTTATATCTAAAAATTTTAAATTTTAAATCCTAACCCTAAACATCAAATAAACCCTATATTTATAAAATAGGATAAAAAATTTGTATTATAATATAGAAACACAAGTAATAATTATTCTATTGCAAATCTAAACTTAAACTGAAGTAACAATTTTTAGTTAAAATTTTATTTTATTTTTTTAAATAATTTTCAATTTATACATACTTAAATTATTAAAAAAATTTAAAAATTAGAATAATTTTATATAAATAAAAAAAATTAAATAAACAATATTTATGATTAAAGTTAAATTTATTTAAAAATTATATTATTATTATTTCATATTTATTTCAAAATAATATATATATATATATATTATAATAATAATAATATAACGGAAAATCAATAAATTTAAATTTATTTTACAATTTTTAGAAATATTTTTTATAAAATTATATAATTCAGTTTAAATTTTTTATTTCAAATAAAAAATTAAATTAAATCAAATAAATTTTTTTATATTTAAATATAAATTTATATTTTTAAAATTAAATAATAACTTATAATTATATATATATATAAATTTATGTTTTATAATTTTTTTATTATATTATTAATAATATATAAATAAAAAATTGGAGTTTTTTTTACTAACAGCAATGAAATATATTACAGAATGATCTTCTAAACCTCTTTCAATTCTTTAACACCTCGTAACTAAATACCGCCTTAGGGTAATTTCACCTATTGCCCCTTTTGGAATAATTAGTGAGCCTCCATCGACTTTCGCCACATGAGTCCTAATCTACATGACTTGGAACATCATTAAGATCTAGATATCCCATGGATATTTTCAAAATTTATACACACTACATTACCAATAATCACATATTAATAGTCCAATGGCAAAAATCTTCTCTCACTAAGAGTAACACAAACCTCATGTCATTAAATCACATCATACTTAGATCTTTAGAACTTTCTTGCATACATATCATTTTTCATCATTTCAAATCAAACAAAATAAGAAAATCAGTGCAAAATTCGCTCAGTAAAGGCAAAATCCACTTAGGGCAATTTATTTTTTCTTTACAAATGCAATGCGCTTAGCGCAAATTTTTTAATTTTTTTTATTTACAAATGCGCTGAGCCTAGGTCCCCTGCATTGAGCGCATCTTCCTCTTAGTGTCAGGGTCCTTCGCTCAACGAATTTAAGTCTGAGAGTCCCTAGAACAAATTCGTTCAGCACAGGGGTCCTATGCTAAGCGAATCATGTAGAATAGGGGTTCTACAGAACTGCGTTCGCAAATTAAACACCAAATTAAGCATTCCAAACACTTTTAAATACATCAAAAGCAACACACAACATGTAATTTAAACATACAATAATAGATTTCACAAAGTAAACTAGATCTCTAACTTCCCTTACTTTGCTCAAAATCCAATTATGGTGTCCTTTCTCTACAACACAGATTTGCAACCCTAGATTTCAACTAGCTCCTTACGTACCTAAACCCCAAGCTTACACACATCAATAATGGTCCTAAATTGACCCAGAATACAAAGAAGAATAAACCCCAAGAACAGCTTCAAACCCTAATCTTAATGAAGATGTAGAACACAAAAACTTACCCAAATCAAGATTCTAATCGGTGGGAAATGCTCTCCTCTACAAGAGCTTTCCAATGATGTACTTGGATTTGGAGGAAGATGAAGAATGAGTGAGAAATGATAGATAGAAGACAAAGGACCTAGAGAGAAGAGAGTTGTAGAGAGAGGAGGGACCTTGGAGAAATGAAAGGGATAGGTCCTGACTCATCATATATACTCTTTCAAAACTTACTCAAGCCTCACATCCTTTACTGATCTAAGTTACCTATCTTACTAAAACTAATTTTTTTCCAAATCCTTACAATAGTTAATACTGCTAAAATTATATATATTTTTTTAGAGACCTGTGATTAAATTAAAATAATATTGTGTGATCAATAAATAAAAGTTTATAAGGGAGAAGTAAACATAATTATAGAAACTATTTTTCTAAAGAAACAAATAGAAACTTACTCCCCATAATTTAACTGAAATATATTATAAAGTATAAAACTTTCCACATATATGTACAACAAAAGAGAACTCTATACTCATAATAGGTTCCTACTGAAACAAGAGGAAATACAAACATTCTATAAGGAAAATTTTTATCTTAAAAGATGAGTGTCTTTAAATGCCACCATATTGTTTAGTTAAAAAATTAGTTATAAGGGTAGATTTTTCTTCCTTATCATTGTCTTCCATCAAGAACAAAATATGCATATATAACTATTACTAGAAAATAAATTTTCAAATAAGAAAATAGTTTATATAAAATTATCATTATATCATAACAAAATTTTTTATCAACAATTTAATAGAACAACTTCATGAAAAATCAAAACAAACCATACTTTAGAATTCAAAGTATCGCATATAATTAAAAGAACTAATTCTATGAATTTAAACACATTTTTAGAAACTTTTATTAGAACGTTTGTAAATAATATCAAATTAAATTCTTATAATTTATTTATAATCATGTTGTGCAAGACTTCTAAATAATTTTTCATACTTTATATGTATCATATATATCCACCATGCTTACACGTACGTAGACGTACACTATGCACACAAATACATGCACATAAATACTATGATTATAGTTTCTTAGTATTCACGGTACCATAAGGTCTTCATGTTGATTACATACTAGTACTAAATTATGTAGGTCTTACGTAATATAGATAGGTCTTCATGTTGGTCACATACTATTACTAAATTATGTAGGTTTTACTTAAGATAGATAGTTTTTTATTGGCTCTCTATAACTCATAGATACAATGTTAGCCAAGACATTGTCTCTGACTAAAGGTATGGTGGTTAGTTTAGTTGGGAAAAGAGTTGAGCCATATGATTTTTCTTACTCCTAACCAACTTTATACATTAGTTATTAGACAACATTCACTACCAAACTTTTCCCCAATCACTACAATTTTCTTTAATTTTTCATATCTTAATATATCTATGTAATTATCTACTTTTCACACACAACGAATTATTATTGGTACAAAGCTAATTAATATAGAAAGCTCACCACTTTAAGTAGCCCATATTAATGACTTTTCAAATATATTTTTATTCATTAAAATGTCGCCACAATCTTTGTTTTAAAGGTATAATTACCATATAGTCACACTAACAACATTTTAACATTCAATCAAATATTTGCTCGAAATTGAGTACTTTCATATTCAACACAAAATTTTTTATTTTATAAATAATTTAGTAAAGAGAATACTAGTTTTTTTATGTAAGATCTATAAACGAAAGCAAATAATCATAAAAAAAAACCTGTCATCATTAATAGTGATGCTACAACTTCTTTTGATTGAGTTTCTATGATTTGAACCCTCAATCTCTATATACAGTAACATTGTATGTTAAAGAAGAAAATATATTTAGTAAAAAAACACGAAAATAAAGAGGTATTTATAGAATTTTAACCATAATAAGATTGAATTATGTGAAATAGATTTGTGATAATATATTTGACCCATAATCCCATTTTTTTGTACATTACTATATAATAAGTTGAATAAAATTGAAAAATAGACCATATTTTCCCTTCTCTCTAAAAATAGAATTCTCATTAAGAAATAAAGAAAAATAAAGAAAAAAAATCAATTAAATAATTTAAATACAATAAAAATAATCCTATTTTTAAGTATTAGATAGATTAAATGAAATTAAGTAATTAAAATCTTATTTTAATCAATTAAAATAAAAATAATTAATTAAATAATTTAATTACAATTAAAATAATTCTACTTTCAAGTGTTAGATAGTTTAAATGAAATTAAGTAATTAAAATGTTATTTTAATCCATTAAAATATTTTTTCTAATCCAATAATATAAAAAAATATTTTAATAGATTAAATATTTTTAATTTATTAAAAAACTCAAATTCAAACTCCTTGTAATATTATCAAACCACTTCAAAATAACATATCCATTTAATATAACCAAGATCAATAAATAAAAAAATAAATAAGAAGTCACTTCCAACATATTCAATTCACCAAAATAAGATCAAACACCTTATAATAAGAATTGATCCTTACATTATGATCGAAATTATCAAATTTTACACTTCCAATATAATTTAACTTAAAATTTCATAAAATTTCATAAATAATTAGAAGAGTAAAATAAAAAATAAAATAAAAAATATGAAAACTAAAAATAATTATACTTATTGTTTTTTATGAGAATCGTCTAGCTACCGAACAACTACATGTGGTGGATTTGGAACAAGTAGTAGTCAGTCCTTTGGAGCTAGGCGTTGCAAGCATAAATGAAAGGGAACAAAAGATCAAAAAGAGCCCACGCCATTAAAGAGGAGTTGTCTCGATGTCGCCTCTACTAAAATGGCGTCTAGCCACTCTCGTTTCCTTGGGGTAAGATGCAGATGAGTAAATATATGTCTTTTGATTTGGTGGACGTTGATAGGGAGTACTTGCACCAAGCAAGTGTGGGGGAGTTTTAAGCTTGTTGGGTGGAGTTGTAGGCTCGCACCACGGTCATTAGTCAACATATGTTCAATATGTGATACCGAGAATGCTAGGAAGCAGTTGAGCTTCCTGAGCTAAAAGAGAAGTTGACCAAGATTGAGAAGGAAACAGTTGATGTAGCTGAGACCAATACTTTGTTGTTAGTGAAGATAGATGAGGTGACTGAGGGGTGTTTGAAGGCCGAGACTAACCTAGCAGCCATTAGGGAAAAGGTTGAGGCTAACCTAAAAGCGCTAAGGGAACAATATGAGCAACTAGAAAAAAGAAGGAAGATGATGTTTGGGGCTAGGAGCTGAGCTTAGCCAAGGTCTGAGCTGCTCAGGCTACGATAAAGAAGAAAAGTGACGAGCTGGCCTAGGCCATCATAGAGGAGCATACTCTTAGTTTCCAAAAGGGTGTCCGATAGGCCACGTTCCTCCATGTTCAAGGTGAGTATCTTTTGGTTGAAAAGTTCGATGTCGACTTCAACATCCATGAAGGGAAATGGATGTCGATAGACGACATCCCGGATGATAATGGAAACGAGATCACTTAGGTCCCTCAAGAAGAACTTAATGTAGAGGATTAGTTGTTGATTTAAATTTTTCTTTTGTTCTGTTGCTCTCAAGTACTCAATCTAAATTGTTTACTGAATGAAACAAGGTTCTTTTAGTTCTACTTTCCGTTTGTTCTTTGCATTATTTTTCTCTACTCGAATTTTGTGTGAGACGTTTGAGATGTGCTTGGTCACTTGCGCTTTAAGTTTCATAGGTTAGGTATCATTTGTGTTTAAGTGAGGTTTCCTAGACGAGTTGTTCGATATGTACTAGGTTAGGCATAACTTATTTTTAAGTGAAGTTTCCTAAACGATTTTGTTTGAGATGTACTCGGTTAATCATCACTTGCGTTTAAGTGAAGTTTCCTTGAGGAGTTTGTTTGAGATGTACTCGGTTAGGCATCACATGCATTTAAGTGAAGTTTTCTAGACGAGTTTGTTCGAGTTGTACTCGGTTAGACACCACTTGTGTTTAAGTGAAGTTTCCTAAATGAGTTTGTTTGAGATGTACTCGGTTAGGCATCACTTGCGTTTAAGTAAAGTTTCCTAAATAAGTTGAATAAAAAAGTAGTTTGAAGTGGAATAGACTTTATTACTTGTTGTTGAAGGGAAATCACTTGTGAAAAATCGAAACAAAATTAACTATAATAAAATTTGAGGGAGTTGGCATTCCGGGACTAGGGTAAGGGCTTCCCAACCATATCTTGCAAGTGATACGCTCCATGACCTAAAACTCTTGTTATCTTGTATGAACCCTCCCAATTGGATGCAAACTTCCCTTTGTTGGAATCTTTCCGAGCTAGGCTGAAAATTCTTAGGACAAGATTTTCCTCCCGGAAGCTTCTTGGTTTGACCTTGAAATTGAACCTTTTTTTCGCTCGTAACCGGTATGCTTCCTGTCTGATGGTCATCTTATCTCTAAGTTCTTCAAGAAGATCTAACTCAACTCTCACTCTTTCCTCGTTTTCGTTAAGGTTCAATAGCTGCCTTCTAGGGCTAGTTTCCCCTATCTTCATAGGGATCATGGCGTCCATCCCATATGTTAGGCTATATGGGGTTTTTGAGGTTGTTAAATGTCGGGTGCACCGGTATGCCCACAGGACTTCCAAGAGCTCTTTCGTCTACTTCCTTCTTGTTGTACGTAACTGTTTCTTCAATCCATTAAGTACGAATTTGTTGGCAGCTTCTGGTTGCCCATTTGTTTGGGGATGCTCTAGCGAGCTTGTTACATGTCTGATGCCAAGACCTTGGCAGAAGGTGGCCAAGGTGGCATCTATGAATTGTCGTCCATTATTAATGACTATTGTGTGAGGGAATCCCAAACCTACATATGATGTTCTTTCACACAAATTTTTACACTTGCTGGACTATAATCTTGGCTAATGGTTCGGCTTCAATCCACTTGGTAAAGTAATTAGCTACCACTAGTAAAAATTTGCATTGTCCCTTAGCTGGTGGAAAGGGTCCCAGGATGTCCATTCCCCACATGACAAAAGGCCATGGAGAAACAACATGGTGTAGCTTCTCTTGTACTGAGTGTATGAGATCCCATTAATCTAACACTCCTTGCATTTTTTTATGTATTCGACACGATCTGTTTTGATAGTGGGCCAGTAGAAACCAGCTCTTAATACTTTTACTGCCATGGTTCTCCCTCCAGCATGAGATCTTCATATACCTCGGTGAAGCTCGTTGAGAACGTACTAGGCTTAGTCACTGTCTATGCATTTTAAAATAGGGGTTGCATAGCCTCTTCTGAAAAGTTCGTTATCAATCACCGTGAATTGAGATGCTTTCTTTCGAAAAACAATTGTCTCCTTAGGCTCGCTTGAGCATTCTCTAGTGGTTAGGAATAAATGATAGGGTGTCATCCAAGTCTCCTTTGTCTCAGCCTACGAACATTCGTTCAAGAGGACGAATGGTTGTCAACATTCAACGCTTCCTCGAGAGCTCGTCCATGATTTACTGTAAATGGGGTATAGTGAGAGAACCAAGACACTCGGCCTTCTTTTGGTCTCGGCTAGAACTGGTGCTTGCCTCCCCTATCTTTCTCGTGGTTCACCATCTCCACCTCCTTTTTGCTTAGAGGAGGCTGAGGTGGTTGACCAAGTTGCTTGCGGTACTCATCTGCATCTATTTGGTGGCCTTAATTCTCACCTCATCTAATGTTTTGGTAGGATGCTTAGAGAGGTTGTCAAGGAAAGGTCCTGGTTTGAGGGTTGTAACTAAATGGTGTCGGGTTACATGTGCTTCAAGCTCTGAAATTTATAGGTATATTTTAGAATACATGTCCATGATTGTTCTCAAGGATTTCCCTTCTTCTTATTTGACATCAACTAGAACAAGGTCAGCTAACGAGTGTGACCGACTTGCTGCGAACAGGGTCGTGAAGGCTGTCTGTAAAGTAGGATAATAGTCTATCAAGTTGGTGGGGAGAGCACAGAACCAACTCAACGTTGGCACTTTTAATGAGGTTGGGAAGACTTGACACATTATTGCATCATTTATGGAATACAAGTTCATGTGGGTCTGGAAGGCGTGCAGGACGTCAGGGCATAAGGTGCCATCATAGCTTTCCATGATAAGTCCCCTCTAAGAGGTTGGAAGGGGGGGTGTCCATGATCCCATCTACGAAGGGATGGACGCATTCTTCACCCTTAGTTGGTTCTAAGGCTGATAAAGGAGCCACGGGCCGAGAGTCTACCCAATTATTGTAGCGGCAATTATGGTTGTGATTGGGAAGTTACTCCCTTGAGAATTACTGAGGGAGAGGGAGCTCAGCTTGACCGAGATGCTGTTGGGCCCCTTGTACGAGAAAAAAGCTCTTCATACTCCTCCAGTTTTTGTCTCATCCTGACACTCTCCTCCTTCAACTGACTCATCTCGTCAACACTTCTTTTCTGTCCTCTCTTTATCTCCTCCAACTCTTGTAAAACCATCTCCATTAAGCGCATGGGTTAGGACGGGGAGCTTCAACTGGTCTCCCTACCTCCTCCTGACTAGTCATGTTCTTGGTTATTGCCATCGATATCGGGAATACCTCAGCACCACGGTAGGCACCAAAATGTACTTACAAGGCGGGAGAGTATCCCAAGATGTTTTTTGTGCTCCAAATGACTTTGAAACTCCTTGACTGTATAGGATCGAATGGGGAGTGTACCTGTGATTACACTCTAACACTCAAGTCAATAAAAATATAATGAACATGAATAGAGAATGATTAGAATGATTAGATAATTAATTTACTTGGGTTAAATGAATATTTATAATATTACTTAGTAACTGATTACCTTTAGTGAATCTAAACCACATTATCTTTAGGTCCATGGTAATTGGGCCTGTGACCAAATCGAGTAGTTGTCGGCCGACAAGTACCGACCAGTAGGTATCTTCTTAGGGTCTGTGTGGTTGGGATCTGATAAGGATCTGATAACTATCCAATACAAAATTAAATTGATAAAAATTTATATAAATTATATTACATAACTTTTATAAATTAAATTATGTATAAGATAATTTAAATTATATTTTCTGAATTTTTAAAATAAAATTATATATAAACTAATTTTATTTTATAATTATTTTTTTATTTTTCTCATATAAGTATTTGCGGCAAAGAAGACTGATACATTAATAACATTTTTTTTACAAAAATAATGTTGGTGACCTATTAATTTTGAAATAAGGCATGGATGAAAATAGGAGAATAGTTAGATGACAAATAAGGAGTTGAACAGCTCTTGTTATAGAAAAAAAACGGAAACAGGTCAATTCTATTTATGGTCAAGAAAAAAAATAGGGGTCTCTGTGTTTGTGACATGATACAAGAAGGGCAGGTTTTGTCGGAATAAGATTGAAACCCTGTTTTGTGGAGTTTCTTCGTTTCTCTCTCTTTCTTCAGACAAAAAAAACCCTTTCAAAGAAAAAGAAAGAGCAATTCATTCCAATCATAATGGCAGATCAACTCACCGATGACCAGATCTCTGAGTTCAAGGAAGCCTTCAGCTTGTTCGATAAGGATGGCGATGGTATGTTTCAGCCTATCACATCTCTTTCGATTTTGTTTCTTTTTGTTTTCCTTTGCATTTCGATTCATTACCCTCACCACTTGCACTAACTTCTTCCATGGATCTATTTTACTTATATTTACAAAAAATAATTTCTAGTTTCCGAGTTCTTCTGTTAAGCCTTTTATGCTTTTGTGGTTTACGTTGTCAGAATACAGTAAAGGTACTGTAAAGGGATACAAATACAAACTAGTTTACAGTTCTTTATTCCAAAGAGAAAAGATTAAATCAAACAATTTATTCATTTTTTTCCTTTCTTTTTGGTTTTGCATCCCAACATTAATACCTCAAATATATCATGACTGTAATCAGAAAGAATCCATGTCCTTGCCCATGTCTATGATTTATATTATATTAAAACGTAGAAGTCCGTTTATTTAAAAGAAGTATTTTGTTTTTTAACTTCGTGAAAAAAAAAGGTGTTTTTAAAAAAATGGATGAGCCAAACCTAGTTAAATTTAATATATACATTGTAAGTTTTTATTTATGAAAATCCTATCATTTTTTTTTTCAAAATTTGACCAGATTTTAATTACAAGATATTCTAAGAACAAACTAACCACCAAAAGCTTGGATGAACTAGCAAGAATTGTTTTAGCTTGATTAGTGATGTGGAGTTTAAACCTGGGGTTTGAACATTTTGCTTATTGCCTCCAGTAGAATGATAGAGAATATACATTTTGTTTACTCAAAACCAGAAGATTTTTATTTATTTTTTTCAATTTTATTTGAAATTCAAGGGAAAGGATTCTGAAAATTCCGAATCAAAAACACATTGAAAGACATTTAAGTTTTTCTGCAGATTGCAGAAGCATTTAAAACCTTGTTCCCATTGTCTATGTGGCATCCATCCCTTTGAGCAAGAATGGGAGGGTTTTTTGGTTAATGTCTGCATGGTGTTTGATCTTATTGCAGGTTGCATCACAACAAAGGAGCTTGGAACCGTCATGCGTTCTTTGGGACAGAATCCTACTGAGGCAGAGCTCCAAGACATGATCAACGAAGTAGATGCTGATGGCAATGGAACCATTGACTTCCCTGAGTTCTTGAACCTCATGGCCAGAAAGATGAAGGACACTGACTCTGAAGAGGAGCTGAAAGAGGCGTTCCGAGTGTTCGACAAGGACCAGAATGGTTTCATTTCTGCTGCTGAGCTCCGCCACGTGATGACCAACCTTGGGGAGAAGCTCACTGACGAAGAGGTTGATGAGATGATTCGAGAGGCTGACGTTGATGGTGATGGACAAATAAATTATGAGGAGTTTGTTAAGGTCATGATGGCCAAGTGATGCCACTAAATTCTGAATTCAATTGATGAAAACTTTGTGGTAAAAAGATGTCTAGGTAGACTTTGTTATAGTACATCTAGTCCTTGTCTACTGTCATTGCTGTCTTCTTTCTAAATTCTTATGTGATGCTTTTAAATTCAATCTTATCAACATTCAGTGGAAAGTACTGCTGCTAATGGTAGTTCTGATGGAATGGTGTCTTTTGATGTTTATTTAACTCTGGTCTCAAGTGACTGTCTTGTCTCAGTCAAGACAAGTACAAGAACCTCTCTATAAAAGACTCTTGAAATCACTACACTACATACTAAACCATGGTTAATATCCTCGCACAAATCTTTCTTTTATTGCATTGAAACATAAATACAACATTTTGAAGAATAGGTTTTTGTTCATTCTAGGCTACTATTCTAATTTTACTATGCTTCCTAGATTTTTCTGACTCAACTCACTGAAGCAGGAGTAGTATTATAAGATTTGCCCCTTACTTTCTGCATGACTCTCCTATGAGCAGGCTATAGTTGCATTGTTGTATTAGGCTTCAGTCCCTACTTCACCATCAACTCTATCTTTGTTCTAGCACATGGCATTTCAGAATCCTAACTATGCTTTCCAGCCTTCTAGCAATCCAAGCAAAAGTAGCACCTATTTTTGGTTTGTCTTATGCAGTTCAGTACAACATTGTAGGTTCTGATCTTATATATCAGTCCATCCGGGCACAGAAAATCATGAGATGAACAATCTTCAAACTTGACATTTTTTAGTCTGAGAATTTGAATCCCTCTTTTATACCTATCTAAAATGATAGACACTAACAAACAAAAATCCCCTTTCAATGTGACTTCCCACTTGACCATCATCTGAATGCTCATCTACAGTGAACTCCATAATTTTCTTGCGCACATTCAAACTCAAAGTCTTCATCACTCTTATGATTAGATTCACTACTCATTTTCTAGTACTCGATTTACAATAGATTTACCTATTTCAACTTCATTCTTCATGCCTATATCGACAAATGAAATATTCCCATTATTTAAATTAACATCATTTTAACTAAACAAAATCTTCAAAATTAGCCCAGCTTCCACCCCAGTGGAAAAAAAATAAGACAAAGGAAGAATGAGTAAGACAAAACTAAAAATAGACTCGATTTTAAAAATTTAATATTGTAAATTATAAACAAGTTTCAGAAAAAATAGTTTTTAGACTTTTTCTTTTATATATATATATATATATATATATATATATATACACACACAAACACATCTCAAAAATACATTCCGAAATAAAAAATGGAACAATCTTTTTTGTTGTTGTTCTTCGCCATTCAATTGTTTAAATTTTTATACGAATTGATGGAGAAAATATTCCGTAACATATCAAGATTAACCTTGAACTTCAAAAAAAAAGAGGCCCCTCCCCACCTAATTAGGCTTTTAGGCCCAAAATATTTCTAAGGTTGAGTATCAGTATGAATTAGGCCCAAAAAATTTCTAAGGTTGAGTATCAGTATAAATTAGGCCCAGGATATAATAAGTTTCAAGTCCATCATTCGACTTAACGAGCTAACCAGCACTAATCCAGAATGTTGTTATCCTAGTTAATATTTTTATATTTAAAATAATTAGAAATAAAAAATAAGAATAGAAAATAGAAGAAGTTACAGTTAGGTTAGAAAATAATTTTCATTCTTTGAACTATCTGGTCCTCGTGATATAGATTAAAATGAAGTAAAATAAGGAATAAAATTTCTAAGCATGAAAAGAATCAAAATAATTTTTTAAAGCTTATGTCAAATTTGAGAATATTACATTCTCAAAATAAAATTTTTATTTTTAAACAAACACACTCTAGTTATGCAAATAATGTTAGATTATCTAATATGTGAGATTAAATAAGTTCTTGGTACATTTAAAATTGGTATTTCTTAAAAAAAATCAATGTTTTTAATAACTACAATTTAATAAATATAGTAATTTGATCCTGACAATTAATATGTTACTTTTTGAATTAATGATGTGAACATGTAATTATTCTTATCAGATATTTGTATGTATACTATGTCAAAATTATCATGTCAACCCTGTTAATTGAAAGGTAATAGAATAATTGTTATGATCAAATTAATATTGTTATCAAATATTAAGTATAAATACTATCATTTTTTTTATAAGTATCAATTACAATATGGATCAATTATAAAGATATAAAAAACTTATTTAATCTTCAATTATTTAATAAGTAATGTCATTTTCTTTTTTCTCACTCAAAAATTATAGAATTGGTGGTTGAAGAGAAAAAAAAAATTTATATATATATATTGAAAGAAAGGTTTGAGAGAAGTCATGCGATATAAAGGATTTGGTTTTCAAATTAATTACAGCATCTCCAATGTAAAAGTATTAACAAAGATCTTAATTTAGTTTTTATAAACAAAATTCTATTGGAATATGCTAATATGTTACATTGAATGTCTTAAAATTAAGAAATAAGTTTTATACAAGATCCTGAATCTTACGAATAAAAAAATGATTTTTTATATCAACAATCATATCTTCATATCATCAATTTTAAAGGAGAAATAATTGTATGGAAGACATATTAGCTGTTATAATATCTTATATGAAAATTAATTAAAAGTGTGTTATATGATGAAATAAAATCATATTCTAAAAATTCTTAAAATTTCTTTATCATAGATATTTTTAGTTATTATATGTATTTATATAATTTATGTTATTTTTAGTAATTTTTTTTAAAATTATTATATATATAGAATTTTTTTAAAAATTATCATTAATTTTTAAAAGATGATTTTATATTTTTGGGTGAAAGTCTTACTTTATAATAACCATTATAGTAATCATTTTGACGGAATTAAGAAGACAAATTTTCCAACTATTTCATTATTTTCCAATATTTGTGTTCATTTCAGTTTTATTAATGAATTTCTTTAAGAATTGTATAAAGTTATCAGATTTGTTGTTGGGATTATATAAACCTTCATATATCTTCGCTAACAAATATTTATGAAAAGTAAAAGATTAACCTTGATTTTGGTGTGACGATAAACTCTTTTAGGTCTCATATTTTACTAAGTTCCAAATCAACGTGCACCTTTAATCAATGTATAATTCAAGAAAACACACCAACAATCTATGTCATCACTATCAATATGAGATTGTAAAACTCTACTGTATATACTTAATTAAAAAAAAAAAAGAAAAAAAGAGTAGAAGTCGGTGCTATAAAGCACAACTTCAAAGAAATACTAATAAAGGAAATAAAACCTCTAATGTAATCCCTCGTGTTATTACAAAAAATTCCACTACAAGAAACTAATTTAGGATTATCCCAAGACACCCAATTCATATTACATTTAATATATTCAATTAAGGAAAAAATCTATTTGATAAAAAATTTTAGGAACTTTTTAGAAGTGAATTGAAACACCAAAATATTTAATAATTATAAAATCATCAATACTATTGAACATTATACATTTCAATTTCATACGAGACATAATCATATTAGATTTGATATCCTATAGCCTAATAGATTGATATTTTGTGATTACAATATCTAAAACTACTCCTAACATTCCAAATCATCCAAATTATAAGTACCACCACCTCAGATCTAAATATGTGTTGAACTTGATTACACCTTTCTTTTTATAATATCAATTATTGCCTCAAAATTTATTTACATCAAAGTGATAGGTGAAAACTTGATCTAACCTTCACTAAAATTGTTTCTCAAGTTGATAATATTTTAGAAACAAGTATAATTTAGTCTCATTACTAGTCCTATAATGGTTGCATATATAAAAAATTACACCACATTTTATATTCTAATTTGTAGGTATTCTATTATGTAATGCGTGTCATAAAATAAATGAATATGAGGGAAGGTTATAAGAACTCCAAATTAGTTAACTCCAAAAAACATACTACTGCTTCTACTAGATCTTATGGTATCTTTTTGAGTCAATATTCCATTATCTATTTCTCACGATACCATTATCTATTTCTCACGATACCATTATCCTCCTTTTTTATGTGTATAAGGATAGACAAAATCTCACAAACATTATCAACTCTACTTAAAATATCTTTTTTCGGGATGTTCCATCAGCTAAACATCAACATTTCATTCATATTAATATTCAACTCACTATTGATAGCATTTAGAATTCCAAAAGCCTCAACAATTGTGGCATCTAAACACCTCACATTCGTCTAAAATTTTATTCTTTTACCATTTCTCAAAATCCAACTCGTGTCTTCTTTGATAATGTTATAAGCTTTATGAATATCTAAGTAAATAGAAGATAATTTATACCTTTTTTAAATATTTTTGCCATGTTTAAGAAATCTTGCTCTCATTAGCAATGTCTAAGTTGTTCTAGAGTGAAAAACTCTCATGTCAACTTTAGAAGAGTCGTCTAATTTTTAATCTTAGTCAAAATCAACCTCAAACCTCCTTCACTTTTAAGATTGCATCTAATAGACCATTTTACATTAATATTCTTCTTGTGAACAACATCACCCCACCCACGAATTTACATAACTATTTATCAACCTCTTTAAACATAAATACATGTCAAACATAAACTTGAAAGGAATATTGTAATATATCTACCATTACAGAATTAATAAATTTGGGGAAAAAAATATAATCTTATTATTCATATTTATATTCAAAGTCATTTTTTTATTCAATAAAAATATGCATAAAAATAATGTTTTTAGGACTTTTTGTACGGTTAGTTTAATGTCTTTTATGGCTTAAAATTTTAGTTTGTTAGTTTAAATTATTGTTTAATGCATTTTAGATTGAAAGAAAGTTTACTAATCTAAATAAAAATAAGTGATAAATTGTATTTATTTATTTTTTGTTAAATATTATTTATATTAATGGAAAAACATTGAAAACAAATTGGCATGCCTAGTGAGATATATGTTTTACCATCTTTCTAATAAGCATATAAATTGACTAATTCTAAAAGTGTGTTAAGATTTTAAAAGTGTGTTAAGAAAAGTTTGACAAGTGTATAATATTAAATAATGATTGATTAATTATGTCTAACAAGATACCTAAAGTAGTCATATCTTAATAAATAGTCAAACTATTCCTACAAATAGTAATATTGTAGGCTAAAATAACATAGGACAAAACATTAGAACTTCGGAGAATGTGACTATTTTGACTATTGGTCCTAACATAATAATTCTAGTGTAATATAATTAAGGAAAGACATTGATGTGAACAATGACGCAAAAATACATTGAGAATGAGTTGCCATATAATTATGTATCTTGTCCCACGTGTGATCACAAGGGTTGAAAATATCTCTTATTCAAATTTGAATAATGCAAATGGGAAAATTTCTTCAATGCATCATAATTAATAAAGGAATACTATTTAATAAGAGGTTTCCTTGGGACATGCCACTATGACAACCAACACTCAATTCAAATAGAGAAAATAATGAGTCAAAATTAAATTTGATTTGGTTTTGATAGGAATCCCTCTTATGGAAGAAATAATTTGGATATAGAACATTAACACTAGTATATAAAACAACTCATTAGAAGTATTAAGACAACAAATGGATTTGGCTAGAAAAGCTTATATTTTCTCCTTTATTAAGGTTGAAAAAGGAAGTCAATTTTAAGTGGGAGATTGAATATCAAGAAGTTTTTTAAAAGATAAAATAAATTCTCACCAATCCTTTAATATTGGTTCCAATAATGTGAGGTAGATCATTGAAGTTGTATATATAGTAACATCAAATGAAACATTAATGAACATGTTAGTTCGAATGGAATAAAATGTGTTATTTATTTTTTGAATAGATTGTCAACAAATGCTAAGACTTGATATAGTTTAATCAAGAAATTGAGTCTTTGAATTTATTATTTATATTATAAACTTAAATATTATCTGAAATCTCATTATATGATTGTTTTTTCTAAAAATAATATATTAAATTTCATGTCTTGTATAAGTAAAAGGTATTTGTATTGACTAAATTTTTTTTACAATTCGAAAAACTTTAATATGACTAAGTTTTTTTACAATTCAAAACTTTAACATCAATTAAAGATTAAGTTATTTTTTATTTCATGATTGATCATATCCCATTAAATTAAAACAATTATTTACGAAAATTAACCTACTAACTATTTTGTATTTTGAAGTTTTGAATGGGATAAATGAAACAAAAGTGAAAATTATTATCATATCACTACCAATACCAATAATCATGTTAACTTAACTTTTGATATAAAATCTAATTATTCTAATCATGAAATTTTGATTTATATTTGATTTAAATTGTATAATAGTTCATGAAACTTAATAACCCTAATCTCAAACACTCTCATCTTATACACACTTGTTATCACCACCCATCTAAAATCTTAATAGAAATATGCATATGGATTGATGTAACACACCCAAAATATAAATATATTCTAAGCGTTCAATAACTCTAAGTAAGAATATTAATCACTATTACAGTAATCCTAGGGTACTATTCAAAATGCATAACTAATTCATAATAAAACAAAATATAACATTAAGTCTATTACAGTCCATATGACCTACATTATTTCCTACTCTCTTCTATAGATGGCTCTCCAGTGGATCTGCTATCTGCTCCCACGTAAAGAACACGATCATAGTAGGAGAAATATAAAGACACAAAGAAGGGTAAGCTAGTAGAAAATTTGCATGTTAACAATCAAACAATCAATAACATTTTCATCCATATAGTAGGTGTAAGGGCCTACCTAAGGCTTCCCATAAGCACAAATCACAAAATTAGACAGACAACTTCCGGAAGACTGTATGGATTTCGCACATCTAGGGCTAACACTTGAGGTTTATCCAAGGACCAAGGGTCTTCACCATAACCGACCTTCTGAGACTTTTTCACTCAGGATCATCCTTTAACACCTCACAAACAAATACCACCTCAAGGTAGCTTCACCTATTGTCCCTTTCGGAACAATTTGTGAGCCTCCATCGACCTTCACCACATGAGTCTTAGTCTACATGACTTGAGACATCATTAAGGTCTGGATACCCCATAAATATTCTCAAAATCCATACACACTACATTACTAATAAATCATATATTAATACCCCAATGGCAAAAACCTCATTTCACTAGGAGTAACACAAACCTCATGCCACTAAATCACATCATACTTAAATCTTTATACCATTCATGCATGTATATTATTTTTCATCATTTCAAATCAAATAAAACAAGAAACTCAGTGTAAAATCCGCTCAGCGCAAGTAAATTTTGTTCAACTAAAAAAAAAAAATATATATATATATATATATATATATATTTACGAAATACACTCAACGTAGGTCCCCTGCACTGAGTGCACGGTCGCTCAGCCCAAGCACCCTCCGCTCAGCGAATTTCAACCCGAGAGCTCCTAGAACAAATCTGCTCAGTGTAGGGGCCCTACGCTCAGCGGATTCATGCAGATAGGAGTTTCACAGCGCTGTAAAAACACAGATCTAACACCCAACAAGCATTTCAAGCATCCAAACACAATAACAACAAAATACATCACACATTTCAAATATTCAAACACAAATCATAAAATAAGTTGAATTTTCTAGCTTCCCTTACCTTGTTTCTACACCACAACACAGATCTGCAACCTTGGCTCCCAACTAGCTCTTCCAACACCTAAACACAAGCCCAAACGAACGGTTCAAACGCAAGGAAAAGGGAAAACTCACACTCAATCCCAACCCTAACAAAAAAGAGGAAACTTTGTGCCAAAAACGAATTCCAATCGGTGGGAAATGTTCTCCTCTTCAAGAACTTTCCAATGGCGGGCTTGGGTCTAGGAGAAGGTGAGGAAAAGGGTGAGAAATGGTTGAGAGAAGATGAGAGACTTAGAGAGAAAAAGAATTCTAGTGAGAGAGACTCTTGGTGAAAATGAAGAGTGAAGGGTCTTGAGCACCCCTTTATAACATTTTCAAAACTTACCTGGACTCATAATCTTTCACTAATTCAAGTTACCCATCTCATTCAAACTAATTTTTCTCTTAATCTTTACAATTGAGACATACAAAGCTCCGATAAAAATAAGAATTATACCTTTGCATGATAGTAAATTAAAAAAACTTATTTATAAACTTTACAAAATATTAATAACAAAATATTTTTTATTATATAATAACTGAGTTTATTTTTTATTAAATTTTAACAATAAATTATTTTTAAAGTATTAATATTTAGAAATTATTATCAAAATAAAAATAATTTAATATATATATATATATTTAAAATTTCTTTGAGTTTCTTAGAATTTTATGTAAAATAATAATAAGAAAATAAAATACTTACAAATTAAATTTTGCAGAAAAAATCATCTAAAAAATAAATTTGCAAGAAATTATCTGCAAAATTTAAATTTATAGTAACATTTCTTACAAAATTCTTTTTTGGGAGAGTTTGATTTTTTTTGGAAGGAATTTTCTATAATTTTTATTTTGCAAAAATTTTTGTCATGATTTTTTTTTTTCATGAATTTCTCTGACGAATTTTTTTCACAGGAAATTTCTTGTGAATTTCAAATTCTTAGATAGCTTTTTATTCCCGAAGAACTTATCTACAAATCAGATTATATAAGAAAATTCATAGGAAATTTATTTCTTACAAATTATTATAAAAAATTCATAAAAAAGGAAAGAAAAAACTAGTAGAAATAATAAAAAAAAGTTCAAGAATTTGAAAAAAATAGATATTATATCATAATCTTAAAAAGATAACTAATTATTATAATTTTAACAGCTAAAATAAAATATATTACTATAATCATTTGTGCTGTATTGACAAGACGATTGAGAAAAAAAAATTATACATTAAGAATAAAATACTCCAGCAAAAATCTTTTGTGACAAGTTTGCAATTATATGATGTTTCCATGAATAGTTTAAGCAGATTGATTTACTTTCACAAGTTCCAAGTTGATAGTCGATAAAAAAAAAAAAGGTAAATTAATTAATTTTACACAGAAAATCAAGTAACGAATATTGTTATGAATCCGTTAAAAGATTTTAAAAGTTGAAAAAAATCTTATAAAAGATTTAATGAAGGCAACATGATTTAAACTTAAATCACGCAAATATTTTACACAGTTTATTTGCTTCAAAATTTACTATAAAAATAAAATTATTTATTTATAAAATATTTTTTATAGATTTATTTTTATGAAATAAAATTAATTATTTATTAAATATTTTTTATAAATTTATTTTTGTAAACTTTTCATAAATTTATTTATAAAATAATTTTTTTTATTGATTTATTTATGAAAATTTTTATAAATTTAATTATGAAAATTTTTTTATAATTTTTTTTAAATAATAAAAAATAATTTTTTTATTAATTTTTTACTCATAAATTTATAATAATAAAAAATTTATGAGAAAAATTATATTTTTTATTAATTTTAAATATTACTCATAAATTTATTTAATAGGAAATATAAAAATTTTTAGTGATTGACTATTGATAATTTCCTAATTTATTCTACACTAATTAGTGATATTAAGACATTAAATGAAGTTTTACTTAAATATTAAGCTGTTTC
The DNA here is from genome assembly GCA_016859785.1 of Macrotyloma uniflorum. Taxonomy (NCBI): domain Eukaryota; kingdom Viridiplantae; phylum Streptophyta; class Magnoliopsida; order Fabales; family Fabaceae; genus Macrotyloma; species Macrotyloma uniflorum. Next base: position 407,813 of record BDMB01000092.1, on the reverse strand, counting down.
TGTTATTTCTTTAATTACTTACTTTTAATATTTTACAAATGAATTTTCCTATAAAAGGAAATAGAATGCAACACTTTTGATATAAAAGATTACAATTTGAAATTTTTAATTTCTTTTATCCCATTGATATCATATCTTTAACTTTAGAACTACACATGACAAGTATAATTTTTTGCTTACAATTCAAGTCCGGTAGAGAAGTGGATCTTGGAACAGCTAAAAAATGCAAGTGTTTACTTTGTTTTAAAGAAATAATTATAGATCACAGTGAATTTTCTTTATAATTTTTAAATAAAGAATTATTTTCTAAATACAGTATATTCTCCAACAAGCATTAATGTAGTCAGAACAACTTAGATTTAGCTTTTATAAAAGAAAAAAAATTATTTATAATTGTTAACTAGAAAAAATAAGATGGTAAAAGATACAATAAAATAAGAAACTATTTAAAATTTAATTTTCTCCTAGTTTGTTATTTTAAGACAAAACGATATTCGATGTTTTTTCTTGTTTTCCCGAACTAGAACATGTTTCAGTCGCACTTGAGTCTCTGTCCTTTTTTATCAACGAATCAAACAAGTTAAAATCATTATACTGTCACGTTCTTTTAGACCATCTCCAAGGTTTTTTTTATACCATGTCACATCTCCAAGTAACTTTCAACACCACTTATTTTTGTTTATTTTGATTGAAATGAGAAAAGAAAAAGGTTAAAATGGATGAAGATAGAATGCAATTAAAGCATCTACTAGAGAAGACAAATACCCACCACCACCCACCTTGATAGGGGAGTTGTTGATTGAAGTAGTGTGGATAGAGAAGGCCTCGTCAACTTCATCAAATTTGGCAGGGTTTACACCACCACCTACTCACCACATTTTTCTCAAAATTGGTTCATTACATTTTGAGATTATCTTTGTTTTCATAATCAACCCATTTTGTTTTTCAATTCGTAAGCTTAGATCCAATTGGTAATTGATTAATACTTGTGTTTTCAGTAAAATAAAAGCAAATTTTTTAAAAAAATTATATCTTTACCTGCTCTTTTCACTCATTTAAAAAGTATTTATTTTCTTTTACTTCCATTTATTAAATAATCAATCTTTCTTTCAAATAAAAGTTCTTTCTTGCATTCTACTTTTCCATCCGGCTAATATTTTTTTTCCTTTTCTATTTCATTCCCCAGCTAATGTGTAAATGTTGGAAAACATCCCATTTGATATTTAGATTCTCTCTCTCTAAAAAGCTTGTTAAATTGATTTTAAAAAAGAAAAGTTTGTTTAAACAATGTTTCTTTGAATTAAAGTCCACACACTAGCTAAATTTTTTTCTTCTTTTAGTTCATAACTTGGGTTCAAGTTAATATCAATCTACACGATAGCAGTTTAGATTTCAAAGGAAAATTTCCAATTCCAATCCTAACTTTATAAATGAGTTGAACCCAAAAACAACCTAACTTCAATCTACCTCTACTTATAGAGCATCCTACTTGCCCAACAGATCAATATACCAAAGGGCTAAGACACGAAGTTCAATTTCATTCATTTACTCCCAATGGAAATAACTCATTCATTGTATAAGGCAAATGTTGAACCCATCTTCCCAGAAGAAAACATCTCCACTCCCTCCTCTTTCTCTATGAAATTGTAAAACTAAGCCACAAATAAAACTTCAACAGTTGAACTATTTTATTACAATCTTTTCAAACTTTTCTTTCTGGCATCTATCTTCTTCTTGTCCACCAGAGCTTTTGCTTCCTTCTTTTGAGGTGCAGAAGCAGTAGCAGTTACTGTAGCAGAAGTAAGTACAAAGGTGGCTGCCTGTTCCTGACCATTTCCTCTTGTTGCAGGCACCGGCACTGGCAATGCAGCACTCGCTGAAGTGGTTTTAATGTCAGTACTAAGCACAGAGGTGTTTGTCTGATCAACGTTCAGGGCAGTAGTTGATTCGGAGATAGCTCCACTCTTGAATTTGGGCTTTGGTTTAGCATGGATTTCAGTGTAAAGCCTGCATTCCATAATTGGGGGGAGGGGGGTTTTATGAATCATGTAGGTAAAATAATGTTAAAATGTCAATAGTATGGAGTAAGCGTGTATCCAAACTCAAGAAAATTGATCAAATCTAACAAAAAACGCTTGAGTTACATAAACAAAAATTAGTGTACACCTCCATAAAACATAAGCAATGATATGTTCAATAGGTTTCATCTGAACTCGTGTGAACTTAAGCAGCTAAAGAAATATAGATTCAATTAGGTCGAGCCTGTTTGTTTGAGATAGTTTTCAACAGGACAGTGGACACAGCATTTGAGATAACAACTTCCGATGGCTTGGAACAAATTCAGCAATTGAGTCCACAAAAAGGAATGAACTCCTTTCTCTCAAACACCAGTGGTGTTGGCCACAATGTAAAAAAACATGCTGGTACTCAAGCTCAGAAAAGGTAAGTTTAATTGAGGCAATAAAAAAGATCAGAAATAGATATACAGAAGTGTCCGACTGATGAATTTCCACAGAAGAAGAAAGCAATCTGTAATTTAATTTGAATTAAAAGGGGGGACCTTCAACATAGTCCTTTGCCACAAAAGTTTCCAAAACAGGGTTAAACAAAGGAGAATGCTAATGAAAAGGAACGCATTTATTGTATTAAAAAACCTATCTAACAAAGTATATCAAATGCTCCTTAGCCAATGCCATTCAGCCACTCATTAGTAATATTCTAAACTTGGTAAACACCCAAAGTTTCACACTAAATTTTCAAATTTCTCGCACAAGAAATTATTTGACAGGAATAGCATCATAGATTAACTTACGTAGCATGTCTAGCATACTCATCATAATTTTCAAGCAGCATTTTGCCAGCCTGTTCATTTAGAGCTGATTCTGGAAATGGTTCAATCAATAGACACCTAACAACCTGTTCAAAATGGGAATCAATGTTAATAAATACAAAGACCAATCTAGCAAAACTTAATTCAATAAATAAAGAATATCTAAAGCACTTACAATAAGAACATGGCGTAACCCAAGGCTAGGATTCCAATCCTTTTTGAGTGTGTTGACACAAATCTCACCATTGGTTGCAATGTTCGGATGGAAAATCTTAGTCAAGAAAAAACCTAAAACATTGAATTCAATGGCTACATAAGTTTCACAGCTTTTGCAATATATAAAAGAATATATGTGATCCTGAACAGCACATATATGTGTTTTGGTTAAACAAACAACAAACTCCACCCAATAATAAAGTTTCAAAAAAAGATAATCATATTAAAATTCCAAAGCAATAAACTAACAGGATAGTTCTGCCTCCATAATGTAACTAGCAGATTATAAAATGGTCCATAAGGGGAGTCTAAAACATACCTTTAGGTGGAGAACGAGGAAAATCATGAGACAGCAGCAGCTTCATGCGGAAAACTCCATTCTCATAAGGAGTTCCAGCTGCAAAATTATATACTCCAGTTCAGCAAAAACTATACCAAATGATGATGAATGCACAATCGCACAACAAAAACATAAAGTTACTTACCTGGGCCTTCAATGTCAGCAAAAATAGTCGAAAAATCATCATCATTTACCACAACTTTAATGCCCTCGGGAGGGGATTCATCGAGATTTTTCAACTCCTTGGCAAGTTGCTTTATAACATTCGGTGGAAGATTTTCATTAGTGGCCTAAAACAAAAGCGTGAGATTACAATGTAAGAATATTAAACACCTTAACAAAATGGAATTAAACAACCGTGACAAATATATTTAATAATAAAATGGCAGATTGATGACACATGAACTTTATTAAGATAGCTCCAGTCATATGAGCAAAACATTGCTTACCATCGGTACAAAGGCCCCTGCTTTGTTTTGTGCTAAGGAGGAGTGGCCCTTTTCAAACTGAATTCAATTTGCTGCTTAGACCAAAGGATGCAAACGAACAAAAGAAAAACTGCCTGCAGATGTATTTTTATCACGAATGAGTGAAAGTTGCGTCAAATTATTATGCACAGAGATGGGACTCAAAAGAAAAATATACTAGAATCAACTCTAGAGGACAGAATAGGCCCCAAATGAGTTGTAAGGCAACTCATGAATCAACAACCTCCAATAACCTAAAGTAATCAACTGTAAGAAAGCCAATATCCATTTACCAGTGGTTCCCCTTCAGAAAAACCACAAAACACAAATAATCAACAGTAAATTGTAAATCAAACTCATTTTGCACAACCAAAAAAATAAAAATTCTTACACACACAAGAAGGGCACAAGGTCACATTTCTAAGACTCTTACACCAAAGAACTGGAAGTTACAAATTTTGTACAACCAATCGCAAGGAAAAACCCACATAAACATTTTTTTTCAGAAAAAAAAACATCAATTAACACCCAAAATTGAGCTCCTGACCCGAATTATATCACTCACAACAAAACCCTCGAAATACTCAAATTTTTCTTTTTAAGAGAATCACTTAAATGCCAAACAAAAATAATTAAAACAAGAAGAATTAGAAAATTGAAAAGCCCCTTTTTTTGAAACAATAGGGCCAAAGCAAAACCCTACTGGACAAATGAAACCCCCAGAATCTCAATAATCCCAATTTTGACAAAAAAAACAAACCACCCCACAAAAAAAAAATACTTTTGATTGGAAAAGCATCAATTCGCAGGACAGGACAGTTAAAAAAAAAAATTCTGGGGTATCATCTAAGCTTCCAATTAAACACAGATTTTAACCCAAACATAAAAAATAATAATAAAATTAAAGACGACCCAGTTGGATGAAAATGCAAATCCCTACAAGAGCAAAATCAAAGCCACTGAAACCCAGATAAGGATTCACCTGCAGAGAAGAGAAGAAGCTAGCTTTTGGGGTGGGAGAGGAGAGAGAAGAACAAGAGGGAGTGAGAGAGAGAAAGAGAAGGGGGGCAAAAAAGCGATCCCTCCTTAGAATGAATGATTGATTGGTGGAACTTTGAGGACACAAAAGTTTAATATTTATTCACAAGCTGGGAAATAAAAAATATAGTAAAGGTATTAATTATTAATTTGAATATAGTATTTTTTTGAACAAAATCATTAATTGCTTAATAAAAAAATCATGTGTAAAAAAATTATTATTTTGAAAAGACTTTGCTTAGCTCAGATCTCCTGGTTATGTAGACGTTGGGTACTTGGTGTCTATCTAAATTAGATGGGTACCCACGCGCCCTGTCTGAGCGTGCATAGTATTTGCACCGCAGGATTTGTTAACGGTACAATAATTTCAAACTAGGAAAACCATCATTTTAAATTCTCCTTTATTATTTTAGGATAAGTATTAAATATATATATATTTACTTTTATTTAATAATTTTTATAAAGTAATGAGAGATATATTATTATCTGTAAAATAAATGTAAATATTCATTTCATGTTTTGAGTTGGCTTATGGTAGAAAATCGAGAAAAAGAATTAATAAATGTGACAGGTAATGTCATAAAAGAGAAAGATAAAAAATGAGATAAAATAAAATCAATAAATAAAATGTGAATGCATATTTTATAAGAGTTATTGAAAATAAATATAGGTTCCAATAAATTGCTACTTGGAAAAGAATAAAATATAAAAATAATTTTATAAATAGTTAATATATTAATAATGTAAATATTTTTTTTTAAGGAATGTAAAGGGTTTTAAAATTGCTATTCTTTCACAAAGTATTTTAAAATTTGTATTTATTGATTAATTAAATAAAAAGTTTTAGGTTAATTATATACAAAATTAAACTAGATTTTACTTTTATATTTGACATATAATAAGATGAATTTAATTTTAATATTTTTAATATAAAAAATTATATTATCAATTAATTATAAATATTAAAAATATATTTATAAATAATTAATAGAAATCTATAATTTTATCTTACATAATTATTTATTGGCGATGATAATGTAAATTTTTACTTTCCTTAAATTTTAATTAAGTTATTTAGAAATTATAAAAATCCACTTTATTTAAAAAATTAATATAAATTAATTTTTTTAATAATTTAATAGTTAAAATAAATAATTATATTAGACTATTAAATTAAAAAAATAAAATATATAAATAATAATTATTTTACATTTAGTTTTGAAATAAATAGTTTTTTTATTAAAAATATAATATAATATAAAATTAAAGAATAATTGTGTGTTTAAAATTGTCTATTTAAATTGCACTATTTATGTATTAAAAATTTTTACTAAGAATATAATTGAGTAAAAAGTCAATTAATTTGATTTAATTTTTTTTGAAAAAAATCTTTAATAAACAAATTTAAACTTTTGATTGAATTTAATTTAAATTCTGAGTCCAATTTTAAAAAAATTAATATTAAGATTCTCATTTTACTTATTTCCATATATATATATATATATATATATATATATAATAATTCTACATATATTATACTTGAAATTTTTATTAAAAATATCTTTTATTTTTTATAATATTTTGTGAGTTAAATTAAAATAAACTATTAATAAATAACAAATAACATATAACGTTAAAAAATAATTTTTTAAAAATTAAATTTTAAATTTAACGTTTTATTTTTAAATTCAAGTCTTTAATTAAATTTCATTAAATAAATAAGTGAATGTCTAACCGAAACTTTAATAATTAACACTGATAATCATCCGTTACATTTGACTAGTTATCTTCAAATTTAATGAATTATTTTTCATGTTTACGAGAAAGATTATTGTAAAATATTAATGAATTATATTATTTATGCAACAGATTTTTATAATATTAATTTTCCAAATTTTATTTATCATACATTTTTATTCTTAATATTTTTATAGAGAAATATTATATTACATAAAAATAAAATAAAACTAACATTTCTTACTTTAAAGAAACTTATAATTTACTTGATTCGGAAGCAAAATTAAATTTCTATGAATATGTATTTTTATTTTACAATTACAACTAACATAACCAATTACATATTAAAAATATATCTATTTATTTTAAAAATTAATATTAAGTATAAAAGTAAAATCATTAAATTAATATATAAAAATATTCTTAAATCATTAAAAAATTATCCAATAAACAACAACATCATATTTTTTATGGAGAATTTTAAAATTATAGTTTAAATATTTGAAATTTGAATTAATTTGATTTAAAAAAAATTATTATATAAATAAATTATTTGAATAAATTAATTTAAATTTATTAAATTTTTTAACATTATTCATGACTCATTCCCTGCAAATTTTGTTTTATTATGATATATTATTTTTTATTAAACATAGTTTAGAGAAATTTTCTTCTTACATATGAAAAATACTTTTGAAAATGATGGTTTCTACCTTAAAATTAATGTTGAAAACTATGCCTTGTATAAACAATATATTTTAAGAAAATATTAAAATATAATTTTGATTAGTAAGATAAAAAAGTAAAATTTTATGATTGATGAATTATTATTAAGGTTAAAAATATATTTGATGTTTAACTGATTATAAAAATGTCATGTATAGATTTTTTTTTTTAAATTATTTTAACTAAAAATCATACTTTAGGTTTTAGAAAAAAAATATTAAATATAACAAACTATCTTATTTATATAATAATTATATATTTATATATAATACATATTATATAAATATAAATTATATATAATTATTAATAGTTAATTATTTAAAAATAAAATAATGTAGTTTCAAGTTTTAATTTTTGAGATATAGATTAATGAATAATTCTTCCCCTTAACTCATATTTTCATTTTATTTATAAGTAATAATTTATATTAGTTAATTTAATATAAATATCATAACATAACACTAGAGAAGAAATAATAAAATTACAAAAATTACAAAATAGAGTGAAATAAAAAAAAATCAGTTTAATGTACATGCACAATTCTACACTATTATTTAATTATAAATTATTATTAATATAATTTTTTTGAATTATTATTGTAAAAATTAAAAAAATTATTATTTATAATTATTTATAATTAAATAAAAATCTATTTTTTATATACATATTTTATTAATTTTAATTAATTAAATAAATTAAATATTTTTAAATTATAAAAATAAAAATTGATATTATATTTAATAAATTTAATTTATTTTAACTATTCTGATTCTTCTATATTTTACAAAATAATTAATAATTTAAAAAATATATATTAATTTTAAAAGATGAAGTAATAATATTTAGTGACTAATATTATGATGGTACATTAAAACTGTACAAGTGTTAGTTGATTTTGTCCTTTATGTTTCACTTTATTATTATTGTTTAATTTTTTTCTTTTACATATAAAAAAGTATTATTTTTTTAATAAAGTAAATTTTCAATTTTTAAATTTTTAAAAATTAAAAAACTTATTTGAGTGTTGTTGAAATATTTTTTCTAAAACTCTTTTGCTTTTAATTTTTAAAAACTAAAAGAAAATGAAAACTGATAAAATGTATTTTATTTTTTTATATTTTAAAAACTAAAATATGAAAATTGATAAAATGGTTTTTTTAATTTTAATTTTCCGTTTTTATTAATAATATTTACACCTTCACTTATTATTATGTTAGTAAGTTATGAAAATTGAATCGTAAGATGATTGCCTTCTAATTTTTTTTTGTCTAATTCTTCATAGTGTTTCTTAAAATAGTTTTTACATTATAGTAATTAAAAAATTAAATATATTTTTAGTTTATATATTTTTTTTAATTTTTATATTAATTAAGTTATTTTTTAAAATTTTAAAATTATATAATTTTAATTTTTTTTATATTTAAATAATAATTTGAATGGTTGTTGTTGTAGTTGGCTATATAGCTAAATTTGCTGATGATGTGAACTTCATTTTCTTATTTTGAAATTGATTAGCTAATGGTATAATGAATTTATTGTGTTTTGAGGTATGAGATAGAGATGAGATATGAAATTAAATAATGATATTTATGTTCGTATGAGACCTTGGTGCTCCCAGAGTATGATTGTGTATGGAAGACGTTATATGAAATTTTATATTTACTACTAAATGATTTTATGAATTCCTTATGATTCATCTTGTTTCATTAGCTTACCCTTCTTTATTCTCTTTTGTGTGTTTGTGAAACCTACTATGATCATGTAGAACGAGATGAATGTACAAAGTTTAGTATTATAATATTAAATATTTATATTATTTTTTTTTAAAAAAAAAAATATATAATAAAAATAATATCTATATTTGTTTTTTTTATAAACTGAACTATTAGAATAAGTAGTTATTTTAGGTAATTTAAAAAAGAGTTGGATATGATTTTAATTATTATTTATATTAAATATAATATTTATTTATTATTATAAAATTAATTAAAAGATTGAATTAATATATTTTTAAGAGTTTGAAGACCAATTTTAATTTATCTAAAATATGTAAGAAATAAATATAGTTTCCAAGAATAGTATTAGAATAAAAAATATATTTAATATTGAAAAAAAAATTATCATAAAAATAATCTCTCAAAATTAATTATTAAAATTGCCTATAAAATTTTTAAAAGTAGGTATTTATTAGTTGTTGATTTTTTTATGATTTAATTAAATTTTTAGTATTTAAAATAAATTATTTTATAGTCTTAAATTAAAAAAAAATCTAATATCTCAATGTTAATAAATAAATAATTTTTTTCATAAATATAAAAGGTATCAAAGTGAATGAATCTTACTCAAATTAATCATAAACTGAGTTAAAAATTAATTAATTCAAAATGATTTCATTTTCTATATAAATACGAAATTCAATCCACACATATAGGCTAACTTAATAATCATGATCCATAAAATATTATTATATAACTAAATATAAGCATTCAACTAAAAAAAAAAAAATATATATATATATATATAATAACTATTCGTATTACATTATTAATATTTTTCAAAATACATTACAACAATAAAAAAATAATGAATATAAGGTTCTACATTTTTTTTTATATACTACAATTCTTTAACATCCTTTTATTGGGATTCAAAACTTGTAATTTTATTTACTCTTATATCATATACGATCATAGTAATGTGTTTGATTTAATACGAGTCTATGCTAGTTTAGGTTCATAGTAATGTGTTTGATTTAATTATCAGGTATACAAGAACAAGTTACAACACTTTTGGTTCAACTCATTTTTGCAGCAAAAGAGTATTTTAGTAACAATTAGGTAAGGAAAACTAATTGTTTAAGATTTTCTATAGAACTATAGGATAGAAGACCTGAGATGTAAGAGTGACATGGTCACGAATTGAGCTCCTTGTGGAGTTTTATTTTGATTGGAATATATTGATTGGGTGGTTTGAATATGAAATTGTTGAATCCTTGTGTGAATTTTTGCCTTGCATAGTTGTATTTGGATGTTATGACTTGTATGAATTGACATTGGTTTGATATTTCAATATTAGAGGAAATTTAACTTGATCAGACTTAGATGCATAATGATTTATATGTAATTTGTTTTTAGTGAGTAGAAGGACTAAATTTATTCTTTGATCCAGACATTTTGTTCAAAAGTTATGAAATGAGGTTTCTGAGATGTTTAAAAGTGAAAGTTTGGATCATGAAATTTTAGATTTGGACATTCTACATAATTGTTGATCTGTATAATTTGTTAAATATAAACACTTTTGCTTAGTAGAATTGGTTCCAATATCTCTCAAGTTTAAATCCTAAGCACTTTCACTCAACAGAAGTGTTTCAATGACTCTTGAGTCTAAATTCGCTAAGTGTTGAGATTTCGCTTAGGAGAATTTGTTCAAGATTTTGGTTGCTCTCCGGATCCTAATTTGTTGAGCAGATTTAACCTCCATTGAGCGGAATTTAGAACGGTTGAACTGATTTGAAATTTGTTGAGCCGATTTGTCCTATAATCATGCATTTGCTTAAATTCTAGTTTTAAAAATACTTATAATAAGAAAAAAGTGGATGAACATTGGGTATGTAAATAATAAGGTTTGATAAATTAAATTCGCAATGAGGCGAATGTATATCCTATTGAGAGAATGTTTAAAATTTTAGCTATTATAAAAATGTTGTAAAGCTTGTTAATTATTGTGCATGGATTTAGGGATGTGCATTGATTGAGATATTCATACTTTAATGGCATTCTAAGTCATATAGACGAAGATGTCATGTGGTAAAAAGTCAATGGAGGCACTGCCAATTGGTTAAAGTTATCTTGATATATGGTACCATATGTGGGGATAGGCTGGAAGGGCCTAAAGGTGTAAAAGACTCAGAAGATCAGTTTGTAGGCTTGATATCTATTAGCCATTCATCAGGTGTCAGTCCCTCATGTTTGAAATCCATATAATTGTCAAAAAATTATCTGTCTTGATTGTGATTATAGGTATATAAGCCTTAGGTAGACTAGTGTACCATAAGATATGATTGTGTATGTTTAATTTTGTAAATTTATTTCTTTACACACTCAAATTGATATTTTCTATTAGCTTACCATTTTTTTTATTTATGTTTTGAAAAACTGTGATAATAATGTTCTTTATACAATAACATATGATAGGTTAAGAAAAGATAATAAGTAGGGGACAAACAAAGCATAAAGTATTTATTTTGATAATTTTTTAATTAAGTAATGTAAGAGGAGAAATTTTAAATATTTGCATATTTTAGAAAATCATTTAAGTTATGTAATAGAATTAGAAGGATTTATTTTAGTTAAACACATTCTAGTGGTGAGTTGGTTTATTACAATTTACTACTCAAAAATTCAATTTACTACAAATTACCCAACATGCTTAAATCTTAGTAAAAATAAGAAATGATTTAGTATTCTTAGAAAGAAAGTAGATAATGAAGAGAGAAATTTTTTTAAAAAATGATAGTTTATTATAAATGAAGAATAAAATATATTTTTTATTTATATATTTTAAAAATTTAATTAAATAAAATATTTACTCTTCATTAAAATTCTTTTAAAATTTGATCCTTACACTTAAGTATATGTCTTGTTATTTAATTTTTTTAAACTGAAGTTGGTAGGTTACTAAAATATCCTTATTCACATATTTTACTCACATATAAATAAGATAAATTAAATTATTAAGAATTAAAAAATATAGGTTACAAATCAACCTATAATTCAAACTCGTTTAACTCACAAATTAAGTGAATTAGGTTCATTTTAATTCATCATCAATTTTATTTTTTTAAATTCAATCCAACTTTATTAAAACCCATAATCAATCAAATTAATTCACCAATGAAATGCAGATTGATATTCCTCTTAAGTATTAAAATTTGAATAATTAAAATTAATCTGTCCAATTTTATATTTGAATTTTTTTTTTAATTTCGAGGATTATAGTATTTTTTAGAAATTTAATATTTATTTTAAAGACTAAAATCATGATTAAGGTTTTTTTTTTGTCTAATCTATAAAAAAACCGATATTGATATATGTGAACAACAAAGTTCATGTATTTTTTAGATCCATTGGCCTAATTAGGCTTACTAATTTGTAGGGGTGTTCAGAACCGAACCGACCCAAAAAAAAAACCGAAAACCGATCCAAAAAACCGTAAACCGATTAAAATCGCAAATTTTTGGATCACTTTGGATTTTTTTTTTTCAGAACCGCGCAGTTTGGTTCGGTTTGCAGTTTAGCATTTCAAAACCGAACCAAACCAAACCAAACCGCAATTATTAAATAATATTATATTTATTTTTAATTTTATTTCCCTAAACCCTAAACTAAAACCTAACATACCGTCGTTGTCTATTACAACTTTCATCTCGTTAGACACATCTTAGGGTTTCAGGGTTCCTTACTTGAAACTCCCTTACTCTGATTTTATTATCTCATCGTTAACTCTTATTCAAATCCATTTTCATTACACCATTTCACCCTCTCCATGGTCAATAGAGATTGAAGAATACTTGCAAGACATTGAAAGAATTGAAATGGGTATTTTCATATTCTACCTAAACTTTTTTATTGTCTAATTATTTTTTATCTACTTTTTTAATTCTATTGATTATTATATTTTATATGTTTCTAGAAATTGGTCCAGTCCTACCATTACATGAAGAAAATTCTGATGTTGAGTCTGATTAGTTGCTATAGAAATTATTTTTTATATGGTATGATGATTTCTTGACAAATTATGTTTTTTTCTTATAAAAAGTGTCAAGAAATGTTGCAATTTGAATTTAACTAATCATGTTTTATTTTTTACAGGTTGTAATTATTGACATTTGACAATTGATCTACTTGGATTTTTTTTTGTGTATTTTTGTTAGTGGTTTTGTCAAATATTATATTATTTTGTTGGTATTAAATTAAAACAATATATGATTTGATGGTTAAAAAGATACATTTCTTTTATTCCATGTTTTTTTTAATTGGTAATGACAAATATATTGATAAAAATTGATACTAAAAATACAAAAAATAATTATAAAATATAATTGAGCAAAAGTGTGCAAAAAATTAAATAGTAATATTATCATTTTTGGTTTTCAATCCTTTATCTAACCATATGAAATCTAGTCAATGATATAATTTTATCAGTTTATTATTTAAAAAGATAAAAATAGTCAATTATTAATAAAAAAAATAAAATTAAAAATTAAAAAAAAACCGCAAAACCGATCCAAACCAAACCGCTAAAATTGGTTTGGTTTGGTCCGGATTTTTTTTTATTTCAAACCGAACCAAACCGAACCGCAAATAATTTTTATATTTGATTCGGATAAATTTTAGCGAAAAACCGAACCAAACCGCACCGCGAACACCCCTACTAATTTGTGTTGTAGGTATTTATATAAAATAGGTTAAAAACAGTTTTTTTATCTCATATCATTATTTTTAAGTATGTTAAACTAAAATTAAAAAAAATAGAGAAATAAATTAAAGTCATAATTGTTAATAATGAATTAGTGAGAGTCAAGCACATCAAATTCTAGTTTGACATGCTTTTACCAATTTCTACTCCTAATTGCTATAATACTTGTTACTTACCTAAAAATAAGATGTAGAAGAAGAAAGAAAATGCATCATTTATAACACGTAGAAAAATGTACCAAATTTATTTAAGAAAAAAATCTAGATATATTAGATATTAAAGTTATAACAAATCATATTATTCAATTTAAAGTGAATGAATTATAAAATAAAAAATATAGAGAGAAATATTGGGGATCAAAATAGAAGTAGAGGATTGATTAAATAAAAAATAAAGTTTAAATAATGATGAAAGGTTGAAAAATATGACTTAAAAAACAATGAAGATGTGCATATTATGTTTTAAAGAATAATAAAGATGGAGGTAAAATTAGGGTTAATGTTTGAATTAAAAAATAAGTGCTTTAGTAATAAATATTATATAAAGGAGGTATACCTATTAATTAAGGGACTATATATATCAAATTCAACAATTAAGTTGTATGTTGGGTTCACGACAAAATAATTAACAATAATATTAAAATAATAATAAATATAGATGCTTGAATAATATTTATTTTTTAATTATAATAATAATAATAAATAATATTAAAATAATAATAAATAAATTTTTTTTCTTTTTTTCTTTTTTTTTTTTAAATCTAAATAATTTCACGTTCTCTCCTTCTTCTTTTTTTCTTTTCTATCTTTCAAATTTAAATTAGTTTTTTCTTTTCAAGGAATAAATTTAGGTGTTTAATCAATAAAAATTCATCACATCTCTAACTCGTCAAAAGTGGGCCAGATTAAACTGGCCCATGCCATTAAAGAATAGGCTGGTTCGTTGATCCACCAAATTTGAATTTTTTTTTTTTTTCTAAAAACACACTTAATCATGTACATATTTTATAAGTTTTAATTGATTTATTAATTACTCTAATTTAATTAAATGAGAGGATTATTATTTTTATATATTAAATTAATTAATTAAATTATTATTTGAAACTTGATATACAAATATTTATGATTTAAATTAAAATCATATTTCATGTGTTGATCTTTCAAATAACACAATAAAATAATTATAATATTTTATTTTTATTTTAATATTTTAGACATATAATATAAAAAAATATAAATAGACTAGCGGGTTTAGGTAGGATAAACAAGATAGGTTAGCTCTGCTCTTGTTCATTTTGTCATTTCTAACTAAATTGATAGCGTTTCACACATTTAAAGATTAAATTGATCATTTGCATTTTATTTTATCATCAATATTCTCTAATCACATGAATTTAAAATTTATTTTTAATATAATTTAGCACCTTTGACAGTACACTAAATTTTGTAAGGAAAATCAAGACTAGTAATTTAAATTTTAAGCTTACTAAAACTTAAATGTTTCTTCTAAAAGTAATTTTCTTTGAATTGACCCTCTTTTAAACATTTCAACTGTTGAATTCCAAATAAAAAGTCATAAGTGATTTCTTATTTTAAAAGTTGTTCAAATTAGTTATGAACAAAAAAAGGATTTGATATATATTCAAAATCAAAAGAATTATTGTGAAAATCACAAAATAATTAATCTTCAATTCATTGTCTAATATCGTCACTATGATATAATTTTGACAATAGTTTTGATCCTTGACCTTGTTTTACACTTTCATAGACAAGGTGAATAAATACTTCACAGTCTTGGAAATTATGGGCAAAAAAAGTAGGAGGCACAGAAAAGAGATGGAATGGGCCAAGGCGCCCAAGAAGCCACGGTTTATGGAGGAGCCAGCCCACTAGCCACTAGGCAGTAGTGCAAGGCTTGCACGTGCAATACCAACCAGCAGAGTCAAATAAGATGGTTGTTGGAATACATTAAATAGAGGGTAGGTAGGCACAGTCGTTAGTCTTCATACATTCCAGTTCCTACAAATAAGTTAGTTTCCTTAGCTGGTGAGTTGTGAGGCAGTGGGAAAATAAAGATGGCAGGAGAAAATGAAAAGAAGCTGAAAATACTGTGCCTCCATGGATTCAGAACCAGTGGCAGTTTTCTTAAAAAACAGATCAGCAAATGGGATCCTTCTCTATTCACTCAATTTGATCTGGTAATTAATAGTTTTTACTTTTTTAATGTTCTAGTGTATGCATGGAGCACTCTTAACCTTATGCCCTTGTTCTTGGATATTTCAAATTCTTCCTTTGTAGAA
Organism: Macrotyloma uniflorum; assembly: GCA_016859785.1. Classification (NCBI taxonomy): domain Eukaryota; kingdom Viridiplantae; phylum Streptophyta; class Magnoliopsida; order Fabales; family Fabaceae; genus Macrotyloma; species Macrotyloma uniflorum. The sequence goes on along the minus strand of BDMB01000092.1, from coordinate 391,683 downwards.
GACAGTGGTGATTTCCCCTTGTTCTTAATAATTACTAATGTTTTTCAGCTCTATAGAGTATAGTTCACTGCTAAGTATAATATAGTCTTGATTTTTCTAAAGTACAAGATGAAAGCAATGGAAACAAAAAAGTTACATGAAAATGTCAGCATGTAAGATATGGAGCATCTAAACTGTTTTACTATCACAGGAATTCCCAGATGGTAAATACCCTGCAGGAGGGAAGTCTGACATAGAAGGTATCTTCCCTCCACCTTATTTCGAGTGGTTTCAATTTGAAAAGGTAGAAATACTAGATCCTCAACTCTTTCATTTCTGATTGGCTGATTATGTAGTAATCAATTTGTCAAACTTCACATGCCATGGTTTACTGGAAATACAATTGAAATTTACTGAACATATACACAAATCTTGCTCAGGACTTCACAGTGTACTTTAACTTGGAAGAATGCATCTCATACTTATGCGAATACATTACAGCCAATGGTCCCTTTGATGGCTTCCTTGGCTTCTCACAGGTACACATTCATAATTGCTCAAAGATTCAACCCCTTCTGGATTTTACTAGTGTATATTACTATCATGTATAACTACTACTAAACTCACTTTCTTCTTTAACCAGGGCGCAACTCTTTCTGCACTTTTGCTTGGTTACCAGGCACAGGCAATTAAAATACTACTACTATAATTTGATTTTAAGTTAAATTCAACTACAAAATTCTGACTAGTGAAAATGAAATTAACAGGGAAAGGTGCTAAAGGATCATCCACCCATAAAATTTTTCATATCAATATCAGGAAGCAAATTCAGAGATCCCAGCATATGCGATGTTGCCTACAAAGACCCCATCAAAGCTAAATCTGTTCACTTCATTGGGGACAAAGATTGGCTAAAACTGCCATCTGAGGATCTCGCATCTGCATTTGACAAACCCCTGATATTAAGGCACCCCCAGGGTCACACTGTACCCCGATTAGGTGTGTTATTGCTCTCCTTTTCGTGCTTCTTGGTTATGTTTTTTACTCTAGAAACTGAACTTTCCTTGAATTATTACAAACAGATGAAGTAACCACCAATCAATTGAGAAACTGGATTAACGAAGAAGTCCTAGGCCAACCAAAAGTTGGCGTCTCAGTTACAGAGCATGGAAAAGACCATGAAAAAAAGAAGTCAGAAAATGGAAGCAAGCTAGAACCATCTAGTACTACCAATCCAGACAAAGGTGTAAACGGTGTATAAATGAACAAGGGTTCTGAAACAGTAGAGGTGACACAAGCCTGAAGATCAGGACTTCCAATGGGAAACTTGAATTTAATATAAATATGTATTATGACTGGTGATTCATATTGAACTGTTTGATGTTGTCTTGATGTTTAATAATGTATTATGATTGACTGGTGATTCATATGGACCTGTTTTGTGTTGTCTTTGATATTTAATATTGTACTACTATGTGCTGGTAATTCATGTTTACCTCTTTAGAGTTGTCTTGATCTTAAATGACTTAAAAGAGAGGGGAGACCTTAATGTAATGCACAGAGATATATTCAGCACAAAAAAATTAGACGAATTCCCCTTGAATCAATCATGAATATTTCAAACAATTATATTTTATAAAATAGAACATGAATCACAAGTTGGGTCTCGATTTGGTTCCACTATTGGTGCAATATCTCTAACTCTCCATAATAGCTACAATAATTCACATGACAAAACTGCAAGCTGGGACAAGAAAACAGATAACTCTCCCGACAGACACCACGGTTTAACCAACTCTGTTGCTGATGGTTTGATAAAGAGATTTAAGCTGTGTGTTCCACTTGTCTACGGCAGTATACTTTTTCATTCCTTTCGACCTGAACATGCATTTGTAATGTTAATAAAAATACGACGTTTTATACTAACAAAATTATGAATAAACTAAATCCAGTAGAAAGGAATCAAACATAAAAACTGACCTATCAGAGCGTTCTAAGAGCCTGTTGACTTGATCAATGTGTCCTTGAATTCTGTTATCCAAGATAAGCGATACCAGTAGCTGCTCGACATCATTCTCAGGCACATTAAGTTCCTGCAAATTAACAGATTTTATTGCATAAAAACTATTAGAGAAGCCGTAACTTAAGTGCCTCGTAAATCAACTCAACAAATAAGAGGAAAAAGCAATGGGAGCGGGGGAGAGATAGTAAGGGAAGAATCCACAGAATAATCAGAGACTAGAGGGAATGGTTGTTGTCAACATGTATTTGAATATTTTTTCGTAGAAAAAGTGTATTTGACTATTTAGTTTCCTTATGATGGGCTTGGAGGGAGGTAAAAGCTCGCAAATGAAGACAAAATAGAAGAGTAGTGTGAGTACATTTTACCTTAGATATAAACGGAATCCTGATCCTTGTATATGGTTTGATGAGCTTCAGCAAGACTTGAGTTCTGATATTCTTTAGCAGATCTTCAATGTAATTTCTGATAAACGGGTCATCCATGATGGTTCGTCTGTTACTCTGGAAAGAAAATTACCCAATATCAAATTCCACAAATACTGCATAAATACTAAGAAACATTGAAGGTCAGGGCAGCATATTTTCAAGCAAGACTCAATAAAAATACCTTCAAGATTTTCTCAAATTCCAATATTTCATTCCGCTGATAAGCTGCTATCAAATTTGTCATTGCCAAAATTTCAGGGTCATTCTTGTATCTGTGTAATGTATATGAGAGTGGAAACGGAAAGAAAGATGGTAATTGGATCAGAGAATGGGAAAAATGAGTAAGTACAGTGAAAAAAATAGAATAAATTATATTCCGTTCCCATGAGAGTTGCTTAAATTACACCCCTTCCCCCTCTTATTTTAAATTAGACATACATGCACTTCCCTCCCATAGGAGATGAATATAAGTTACACTAATATTCTTTTCAATATTAGCAAATCACTTAACAGTGGTGAGTAATGGTGAAAGTGTCTCCCGGTGATATTTTAGCTTTTTCTACAACTTTCAGTGTCAAACAACTAATTTTAAATACCTTAGTGATTTTGGTATGAAATGAAGCTCAAAATACCTTTATTAATCAGCTTTCAAATTTCATCCAAAATATTTATTTCATCTTCGAAGGTACAGAATTGATTATAAGTATTCAAAATTAGCTAATAATCATGTTGAGAATCACCAGATAAGAAACAGAAATCTCTAAAATACTCTTTTACATTAGATTGGATTTAGATGTAGCACATTGATCTTTTTAACACGAGGGAAGTATAGTTTTAAAATACAACAGAAGGGGAATGCAATTTAAGCATCTCTCAAGGGAGAAGATAGCTACTCAAATAAATTAATTAATTAAAGACAAATGACTTACGGCTTAGCCTCCTGCCCATCAAAAGGGTTTACTTCAGACTCCATCAACATATTGGCAAGAACAAGGTATCTGACATGTAATAGCAGTTATGTCACAAGTTAAAATACCAAAAAATGGCTGCTTGAATGACTTATTATGAAGTAGTTGGGCATAAATGCCGAATCTCAGGAAAAGATGGATTTCATAAGGACTATACCTTGGCAAAATTACTGCCAAAATAGATGGCTTATGGTTAACTGAATTTTTTGTACAATCATGAAATACAGAAACATATTGTTTTGCAAATTGTTTAAAACTGATAACTAAATTAAAAATTAAATATCACTGTTGCTTACTTCAAGCATTGGATACGCCTCTGATTCCCAGCTTCATCATAATTCTTAAAAGCTTCAAAAAAATCTGTAGCTGCTTCAGCCCACTGGCGCTCGGCCATATGCATTTTCCCACCACATTCATGGATTATTCCCATTATCCGTGGATGGGGAATTGCAGACTTAATAGTGAGTGCTTTCTGGTAAAGTTGCTGTATTTAAATACAAAGGAGACTGATAAATACTGGTAAAGAACTTTCCTTTAGCATAAGACTAGTTTAGAAGGATGCACTATATCACACCACCTTGTTTAAGAGTGCATGATTTTCTGGGATATTGAAAAAAATAACTACTTTTCTTATATTTACTGTGTTTAGATAAACTTCTATAATAGAAAGTTAATGCACTAAAATTCCTCCATCAACCTTTGGTTCAACGATTTCTCCATTAAGACCACTTTCACTGATATCAACTCCCAATAATAAATGTCTTCGTACAGCATAGCTAGTGCATGTCGGTTGGAAAAGCTCCAAACCATGTACTGGCCAAAAAGTTCATCTCTTGTAACTATTTTCCCAAACCGTGATTTAGAGATTCTAAATGGACAAACAAACAATTTTAAGTGGTATAAAAATGGAAAGGCACGTTATTACTCTTATGCATGTTGTATAATAAGAATTTAAATACTGACCTTTAGTTTTTTGTTGTTCTTGGTCTCTGTGTACATTTGAATTTCTATTGCATAAACCTCCAAAAGTTGAGTTCCTTTCTTATGGTCATCTGTTCCATCTTCCCTTTGACAAGATTTGTGAAGTTCCTTCAAGATCTGACAGGGTTCAAGAAAATCAACAAATTACTCAAAACTACTGTATACCAATAGATACACAAATATTAAAATTAGGTTGAACAGCAGGCTACATCATTGCACATAATAATATGCATTACCTTACTCATTCGTCCATATTCCCCAATATCAAAGAAGATCTTACAAAGCTTAAGATTTGTCTTAAACCATAATCTCTGTGAATGACATAAAAAATAAACATAAGACTGCATTGATAGAAAATAACACAAGCCAAAAATAATGTCTAAATGTATTAACCTCATTCTTTGCTTCTTCAAGGGCTTTCAGAGTTGTCTGGTAGAACTCCTGCAGAAGACCAAAGTTCTGGCTAGCAGAACCTGAGACATAGTCCATAATGCTGTTTATGCATTTTTCACTATAGTTACGAGTCACTGCCGACTTAATGTAAGTCAACATCTCCCTGTAGGCTTCCATCATCTCTTTATACCTTCCAAGTCTATAATAGAGCTTCACAGTTTGCTTTAGAGCTTTAAATCCCCTGGTAAAATGTAAGATAAAATATGAAATGAGATAAGTAATGGTTTATTATCACTGGAATGATTCTAATACATAATGTTACTGTGCACTACATAAATGAGTACAAGAAACAAGGGAAGGAACGCCTGAAACAAACCCAATAGCTGTATTTATTAAAGGTAATCTAGTTTGACCCAATAAATATGTTGGAGTAGAAGAACTTAAAAGGTCGTATTATTCTTGGTGCTGTATCATAATAATGATACATGAAAGGATACAGCACCAAGAATAATATGACCATTTAAGTTCTTCAACTCCAACATATATATCTTTTTTTTATCATATATCTTTTTACTATACAGCACAGCGAATAAAATTCTTACCATTCCGCCTTTTCTTGTTCCATACGCACTACCTCACCAAAACCAGCAAGTGCACCTTCTGGATCAGTTTCGACCAAACCTGTAAACAGAGTAACATCATCAGAAATCAGTACAAAAAATGGATCAACCAACCTTGAAAGTGAATTAGATTTGACTTTTGGTAGAAATATGCAGCAACAGAACACTGATTTGATGTGAACAAAGTAGTATACAAGTTACAACATAATATAATTTCTAGAACTTTATACTAGAATCCCAAAATTTCCAAATCATTAATGCTAGGAATTATCTTTTGTTTCTTGTAAATAAAAAATGAAGACAACAAAGTAAAAATAGTTGTGAGAAATACCTTTTGAATTGTAATACTGATTCTCAATATCAACATCTTGCTCCTCTTGCTCCTCATCTGAGTACTCAAACCCATAGTCCTCCATATCAGCATCTACAGAATATCAGAAGCAAAAATGATACCACACTATTATGAATACGTCAAAGAAGCATAACTTGCAAACTTCTCCAGCACAGAACACCCATCTAACTAGCTTCAGGGATTATCCTTCCTTTTATAATTGAAGAGTTCCAAATCATGGAATTTGTGGTATACACATATCACTTCACAAAAGTTAGGGACCGAGGGGAGTGGGACTCAAGGCAGGCAGGAAGATTGAATACGAGTCATAAAGATTCAACAAGTTTTAACTCAGCTAGCAACTTTCCAACACCAGCCACTCTTTTATCAGAGCTTGAAACCATCCACGCAAATTTTAGCAACAGAGAAAAACATATGGGAAAAAACAAAACAAGTGTAATAATAAGGCTTTTTAGTTGTTTCTTGTAGCATGCATATTGAGGAATTAACCACAAAAACAATAATCAATTGCATTATCTCCCAATACAATCCACAAGAACACTAGAACAATAAAAACATCAGAAAACCCAGTTTCGCTCAAATCTTCACAGTTTTTTTGGGGCATTCACATAATTTGCCCTCGACATTGATTCGTGTTGCCACCCACACACAAATGGATGAGACCAACACAACGTTATCGATTGCGGACTTCTCATGACTCATTCTAGGGTTACAGAGTTTGTGCTCAATTGCGCTACAGCGAAGTAAAATCCTCCGAAACCCCTGAAGTTGCGATCTAGATTTTTCCGTAGCATAAATCACGAATACAACCGAATCGCGATTCAAATTTCAAGGCTATCCAAATCAAAAAAAGCAATAAATAAACGAAGCGACATAGCAAACGAAACTTAAACTACAAGAGAAAGATTACTGCGAGGGCACGAAACATTAGGTGTTGGGGAAAACGGAGAAAAAGAAAACGTACCCGAAGCCATGGTGTGTGTAATCGATTGAATTTGAGGATCCGACTTAGGGTTTTAAGGACGGAAGCGGTGAGTGAGAAACTCCGAGTTGTAATCTGAGCTGAGAGTGAGAATCCGGTGAGTGAAGCGAAGGAGTAACTGACTTTAGTATCGTTTCAGCCGCATTGCATTATAAAAAAGCTTCTTTACACTCTTTGTAGGTTTTTAACAAACTCAAGGAAAGAAATAACAAAATAATACAAAGATTATTTTATAAATTGGTATATTGGGTAATTTTAATATTTAATATAATTAAATTTATTTTACTAGTTTTTATTAAATAATAATTATTTTATTATTTTATTAATTTATTAATTATTGTTGTTAAAAAAATTGTTAATCTACTTTAAAAAAATAAATATGTTAAGAAATTATTGATCTTTATATAATATTAATTTATTAATTATTATTTTTAAGAAAATCATTAATTTATTAAAAAAATTACATAATCATATTATTAGATGTGATTAACGGTGATCCTACTAATTGGGTAATGGTATTTATAGGAAAAAGTCTTTATAGTAAAAAGTAGATAAAATTAAATTTCATAAGGATAATGAGAGAGATCAAAACTAATAAGAGAATCTCCTAATGATAGGTTTGAACTTAAAAATTCACATATTAGTGTTGGATGGTCACAAAGCTTCATTCATATAGGTTTTGTAAGAATTTTTAGAAAATTTTGAATTGTTCATTGAAAATTAGATCAAACAACAGAAATAAAGATTAAGAATATTTTTGTATTAAAAAATGGATCAATTTTTACAATCATATAACTAAGTTATGTATAAAAAAAATACTAAGTGAAAAATGATAATTAGAATTACTTAATTGTCATAATAGAATTGTTCTCTAGCAACATTATTCATCCGTAAGAGATTTTGTTCTATACCGTTTGATTTAAGGTTAAGGTTTATTCCCCTTTTATTAGTAAAAATTAATGTAATTTTTAATATGACACTTGATATAATTATGTAATTTTTAAATAAGTTAATGTTTTCATTAATTTTAATAATAAATATTTTACGAAGACCAGTAAAAAAATTAATTACACTAAATGCAAATATTGCTTTATAATTATTGTATACAAAATATTTTTATTCTTTTAAAATAAATTAATTATTTTTTTAAAGATAATAGTTAATAAATTAATGAAATAATTATTAGTGTATCAAAAGTAAATAAAAAAATTAATTTTTCTAATCTTAAATAAATTAATGAATTTTTTATATTAATACAATGATTAAATTGAATAAAATAAATAAATAAATAATAAGAGCACAAACATAATTAAGTTTATTATTAATCTAACACCAGTATGAATCATATTTTTGAATATTATATACTTAATTGGTAAAAGGTAAAGAGATTTAAATAAATTTATATTGTAATCAACTTCAATTTTATAAAGATAGAATATTAGTAGGTTAATCACTATATTTAAAACATGTTTTGTTTTGAAATTTCATGCTTTCAAGTTAAAAGAGAAGGGAAATACAAAATATTATTAGTTTTGTTTTTTTTAAGTAATATGAGAATTTTGAATATACTAAAACAAAATCATATCAGAAATAATGAGTTCTAAAGTGAATAATACATTGGATTTTGTGATTAACTTTAACAATATTATCTTGCGTATGGATAACTAGAAAATAACAATAAATATTGAATAAAAATAACACAAAATTAATTAAGAAAAAATACCTAAAAAAATGATAAAATAGAAAAAAAAAAAAAGGAAATAAGTAGTAATAATGAAAAATCTTAAAATTGAAAAAAGAAGGGAGAGGGAGAGTCAACAGAAGAAGAAAAAAAAAAGAAAATTAGAAAAAAGAGTAGCGACATATATATATATATATATATATAATACAAAGAGAAATTCTTTGGGTCAAAGGAGAAGGATTACTAAAGTATGTTTATCACTTTTTTTTTATTAATTCCCAATAATAAATATGGGTATATTCATTTCCTTTATATTTACTCATAATCTATTTATATACTGCTACGTTAAAATAAAATTTGGAGCTTCTTTCATTATATTATACATACTCACGTTGGTTTGAAAGCAATAATAGGGGTACTTGTAAATTTTACTTTTTTTCTCATATTTATTACTCTTATTTGTAAATAAAGAATTTGTTTCAAAATTAAGTAATTAAATAAAGAATCAACTAATATAATTTTTTAATTATATTAAATAGTAAATTACTAAAATTATTTATTATTCACAAATATAATATAATGTATGACGAATGAATATATATATAATATTCACATTATTGTTATAAAGGTAACTTGTATTATTATTTTCTCTTGTATCAAAATAATATCATTATAATATTAACAAATTAACAACAACAAAAAAAAATAAAAAAAATAAAAAGTTAATATAAATAAAATTAAATATAATAAAATTTATTATTATATTCTTATTATTATAATTATTTATTTATTCATGTTTTAAACATTTAAATATAATAAAGTTCTCAATCATCATATTTAATCATTCACATTTATTAGACAAAATTTTCTGAAAAAATATATGGAATATTTTATCTCTAGAACTAACATCTACTCATAATTTTTAAATATTGGACCATAGACTAATCCTAAGAATTTTTATTTATTTTTTTATTTATGGATTCTCCTATCTATTCCCACACAAACAATTGCATATCAAGGTGATTCGTACATATAGATCAAAGTACGATGGTTTAAATCATCTAATGATAAGTATAATAGAAATCTCCATTAACTTCTTACCATATAGTACCTTGTCTACATGACTAGAATACCACTAAAGTTTGGATATCTCATACTGATATCTTTAAAATTTCATATGTAAGTTTATACCAAATAGTAGTTAAATACTTGACTCATACACAAACAATACATAATAATTTCTCGCACATATCAAACTATACATTTTAATCTCATTGACACACAACTTATCTCATGGGTTCAAAAGATTCTTTAGTGGTATACAATTTGTCACACAAATATAAGAATTCTTTATTGGCACACAACCCAACACACAACCATATAATTTTTATAATTTTTTCATGTAATCAGTCACATCTCAAAAACATATATAATTTCTACCATTCATCATGTAATAAATCTCATAATATGCTTCATAAAATCTCATAGTTTATCATACAACAAGTCTCATATAATTTTTCACAAAATTTCACATTCATATACTCTTTCAAATTCAATTTAAAACATAAAATAATTTTTTAAAAATAGTATTTTTTTCTCAAGTGAAAATTCTCTCGCAAGTAACAAATATGATATGATTTTCTCGCCCAAGCGAGAAAATTTTTGCTCAAAGGGAGAAGGTTTTCGCTCAAGCTATGGTTCGCATTCAAGGATCTCAAGCAAAATTTTTTCGCTCAAGTCATGATCCCCTACACCATACCAGATTCAACATAAAATGCATTTTTATCAATTGAATTTCACCTCACACATGAATTTCAACACACATATTTCATTCAACACAACATGATCATATTTTATCATATACTTCATACAAAATCAATTTAATTCTCACACATTAAATCTCAATATATAACAATAATTTTATCAAACACACATGCACAGTTAAATCCTATAAGCTTCCCTTACCTCTAAATCACTTGTTTCCCAAATTGAGCAGGGTTAAAGATGTTTTATCATATTTTAAAAGATTTTGAATACAAAACTATCTACATTACTATAGATCTAAAGAAATATATTTTCAAATTGAATAAAAAATTTGAACCCCTAAATATTTTGAACAAAGTGCTCTAAGATTAGGAGAACTTAGAATTTAAAATGAAATTCTATTCATATAGGATTGATATACTCTTCATAAGTTTCCACCCGCTACTATCAGATCTTCAAACAAATGAAAATTGTATGAGAACTTAAGAAAAAAGTTAGAAGATTTTGTAATGAATAAGAAAATACATATTTCACATTTATCTCAGAATAACAGTCAATTAAATTTCATAAAGATATAAAAAATTGTAGATCTATAAACTTATAGCATATTCACAAGAAACTAGTTAAATCTATTATAAGGAAACATTAATCATTTCTCAAATCATGTTCTACACAAATTTTCAAAAGTGTGCAACAATATCAAAAAATCAAAAACTTTCTTTCTTCGAAAGCAAAATCGACTGCTTAACTTTACCTGTATTATTATCTGTTTTCGTGTTAAGGCACAATCATCACAATATCAACAAAACATCACAAACACAATAATAAAGATAAACTAATGTAAACAAAGTCATTTATGATAAAATACAATTCATACTTTCATTATCATAGTAATTTATTCAATTAAATTCAAGTCTTCAAACAATTAAGTCCATATTTAGTCACATATAGTCATCACATTCACTCATTTTACATAATCATATTCATACCATTTACTTGTAGTCATTACACTCACATTCAAATAATCAGGTTCATATTCATTCACATGTAGTCATCATACTCACACATTCACTTACAAATAAAACTGTTGGTTCTATCCAGTGATAACTACTCATCTGATATCTTTAGAATTTCATATATATACTAAAGTTATATCAAATAATACCCATGGTAACTATTTGGCTCAAACACAACTATCACGCAACAATTAGTTCATATAGTTCAAATTCACAATACACAATCCATTTCACTGCCCATTTCAAAATTTTGGGTACACAACCACTCAGGCTTTAAGCCTCTATAAGTGCCATTACCATCACAAATTATAGGAACCATTGTATCAAAATTCTTCGGCACCATGGCTATCCCAAATTCTGGTGACCTTAGTCACATTTCACAATTTAATAATCACATCATCATTATCAATCTCATTTCATAATTTCATCATCAGTCATATTATCAAAATTTATCAAATCCATATTATTTGTCACAATTTATCATGATCCATATTATATCAATTTCACATCCCAATATATTCTAATGTCATACCATATTTCTCAATTTCACCAAATAAATACACAATAGTCCCAAAATCATAACTAATCTCATTTCATGATTCACCACCAATCATAATATTTCACAATTAATCACAAATCATAATATTTTCCACAATTCACCATAAGTCATAACATAAATAATTTCCACAGTTCTATACATATACAATCACATCTCATATTTCATAAATTTTCTCAATATCAAATCCACAAATTTCATCTCAATAAAATACATAATATTCCCTTATATGTTATCATTGTTATATAATTTCAATAATTCTTCAAAATAAAATTTTTAATCATGCAAATAAATTTAGAGCACATATTCAAAATCCACTTATATAATAATCATTTCATCATATTGCATCAAAGTACACATCTATAAACTCCTTTTAGTTCATTTTAGAATATAATTAATTTTCCACAATAGTTGTATTCTTACTCAAGTGAGATATTTACGCTCAAGCGAAAAGACTTTAAAAGTATTTTGTTTATCTTGAGATAATGACCTTTAATCACACAAAACTCATATTTAAACTATACAAATTATTTTTGTATGGAACAAAAATCATTAGTTAGATAAAATTCAAAGCTAAAACTTTGATGAAAAGTCCTATTTTTAAATTAGTAATAACAACGTATAAAAAAAAAAATTATAATTTCAAAGAAAAACAATTTATTAACAATTTAACTTTTAATCACACAAAAATTCATAAGTTAAGTTATACAAGTTATTTTTATATAAAAAAATAAAAATCATTAGATAAAATTTAGAATTAGATAAAATTTAGAAGTATAACTTTTTATAAAATAATTTTTCCAAAATCGTAATGAAAATATATTAAAATAAAATTAAAATATATAATATTTTATAGAAAAATTATTTAATATTTTAAAATATATTTAAAAAAAGTGATTTATTTCTATCATATTTTATAAATTATATTTAGTCATTATCCATAATATTAAGTATATTATAATACCAAATCATGAGTTAAATTTATATCAAAGTCTAACTAAACCTTCAATGTGGTAAAATTGACCAAATTAGTGAAATAAATCTTTTCTTGCACAATATATAAAAATTAAATTATAAAAAAAATCTCATATCCCGCGAAACAAATAAAGTCATCTACCCTATTTATGTTAAACATAGAAAAACAAATAGAAAAAAGAGAGAGAAGAAGAAGAAGAAAAACAGTGATAACGATGAAATTTATATGTAAAGAAAGTGAAGAACCTCCATGATGATGATGATGATGATTACATAGTACATTCCCAAACAAATCACAATCCACAACAATCTCCTCTTTCGATCCCAAGGGCCGGCCACTCCTTTTCTTTAAGTTAGGGGTCCAATTCTTCCACCAGAAAGCAACTCTTGTCATTGACCCTTTCTCTCTTTCCAACCCAAAACATAAAATTAACTCCCAAAAATTCACAACAAAGAACAAAACGTCCCTTTCACCATTTTATTAAACGTAACACCCCAGAAAAACAAAAGAAAAACACCACTCACTCACTCACTCACAGTGAGGTCCTAATACCTATGCCCACAATTAAAAAAGGAGGGAATTGTTTATTAAGAAAGGGAACCATAATTATTATTTATTAATTACCCGCATTTATTTATACTTTAATAAATTACTATTATAATTATTATTCTGGGTAATCCCGTGTTGTATATTGTACAGTTCACACAGCACAAAAGTAACACACGCATGAATGAACTGAAAAAGTGAAAAGCTCAAATAATAAAATGACAAAAACAAAACAAAAGCATTAGCATGGTTTGTGTTTTTGCCATGGTTCCCCAAATTGTAGTAAAAAGCAGCACGACCAGCAATTCAACAACTGGTGGATCAGGCACCAACTCGGTTCGATCTGCGTCTTGCTCTGCTAAGCCACGCACCTCATAAACCCAAAAAGAAAATTAAAAAAAATATATATAATTGGAGAGAAAAAAAGAGAGGGGAAGATCTGAAAGCTTTGTTGTAACCACTTATAACGCTGAAAAATGCAAGGTATCGTTCAACACCGTTCCTTCTTCTACTTCCTTTTGTTTTTCTAAACCCTAAATTCTCTCTCCTTTGACTCTACTTTGACCCCAATTCATTTACTCTTTGCTGGGATTGACTCTGCTCGCCCCGCATTATTTTCTGCTCGTTTTTGTTATATTATTTATAATTATTATTTTTTCGTGATTTGTGGGGTATGGGTGCCTGGGGGGGTGTTTGAATTGTGCATGTGGTTGCATTCTGAGTTAATTATTCGAATATAAACTTTCGTGGGCGTGGGGGAGTTTTTAAAATTTGCGAAATTGATGATGCAATTCAACTCAGCAAAAGGGGAAGTTTAGGAATTTGGGGTTGGGGAGTTGCGATTGTGCTTCTATCTGTGAATTTTGGATAACCTTTGTGAATTTGTAACTATGTAAGCTTTTTCCTTCTTCTTAACTTCGAATTGAGGTTCTGTGGTCCTTTTAATGTAGCTCCGTGCAGCTTTTTAGTGTCAATGGATTTTTGTTTTGGTGATTCTGTAAGTTTCTACAGTTGTAGCATTGGTCACACTGGGTTGTTCTTCTTAAAAAGGCTTAAACTTTGTAATTATAGTTCATTTGTTCTTCAGGAACGCGATATGAATGGTTGCATCTAAAAAAACCTTCTGGACTTTGAGCTTATGTTGACGCATTAGGCTTTTGGGGCAGTCAAGTTGTGGTCAAGGATGCTCTAACTTAAAACTTCAATTTACTTCTTCTGTGTATAGGGTTTAGTTGCTCAGCGATATAATAGAGCAAGACATTTGTTTTCTTTCTGTTTTGCTTACATGACATCTGGGTAGTATACGGCATGAAATTGCTAACCAATGACTTTTTCGCCTTTACAAGCATCTAATAGTTACAAATTGTGAGATCTGTGAAACCATGTTCCTTTTTTTAGATAGAAGTGGCAGTGAAATGGATAAATGGAGTAATTTGTTTTTCTTGACACTGAAGAATTAGGTAAACAGGGTATAAAACTGGTAAATGAAGTGAATTTTTCTGTATTATAAAGCATGTGAATCAATTTTCATGACCCAATGCTCACAAAATGAGCTAGAGAGGTGAAAATTTTAATGGTGAGGAGGACCATATATGTATAGTGAGAAATTCTGTTTATTGTGAGAAATGAGTACTAAAAATTTAGACCAAACATTGATAGTTTTGATTAAAAGTTAGTTTCTGGTCAAATTACCACTTAAAAATGTCAATGTGCATTTTTTAATCTTGACCAATTATGTATGGTTTATGATATAGATTTTCGAGGTAACAACATCACCCATGCTTATCCTTGATTATAATGGTAGTTTTTTATTCTTATTAATAATGGGTTGATAGAAGATCACTTTTACTTTTTAAGATTTTTATAGAAAAGGATATCTTCAACAATTACCCCCTTTCTCCTTATCTTTATCTCTATAGAAGTGCCTTAAGCATTAGCAAACATTTGGCTGCACCAAATGTCTGAACGCCATGTTTATCTGTGATTTTCTAACCTTTGAACTGTAAGCAAGGTTGAAGGAGAATTCTTGTGATCACCCTTTCAATGCTCTACTATAAAAAGAAAAATTTGTACTTTAGGACCTATAAAATTACTGCCATGTATCTTGAATCCACTAGTGAAGAGGACAACCTAGAATATGTTTGCACTGCTTGTAGGTGCTAGAGTACGCGTGTCTAGCTTTTATCAAATGTGATTTTCTTAAGCTAGAAAAAATTGCAGTTTCTGCAAGACTGGGTCCTGACTTTATTATGTTCTGATACTTGTGCTTGTAGTCCATGTGAAGCAGTGAGAGCTCTTCAAAATATAGAAAGCATAAATATGGTCCTCTAATATGTACACTGTGCAACATATGGTGGATCCACTTTAGATGGGATAGAAACTGCTGATAACTATTAGTAAAGCCAGGACCTTGATTTTGGATACATTAATTGAATGAAAATAAAGGCTCTGAAACTTCCTTATTATTGTGGGATTTAGGTAGGTAATTGTATTTCAGCTGGAGGGGAACCACATCGTGGTTTAACATCTGACTTAAAGGAAATTCACATTAGATAAACTGATATGTGAAAACTGACCATATAATAGAAGGGGTATTATTCGTCAAGCTGACCTGTCAAAAGTAAGTAGTATTGTTTTAAACTACACCCCAGCTGGAAAAAGAACTCCTTTTCTCTTCAAGAGTGATTCTCAGCTATTAAAATGAAATCTTTCTGAAGAAGCCTTTCAACGAAAGATGTGATGTTTGATCATTTTGATCTCACCTCAATAAATGATAGTGGTTGTGGGCTTCCACATCTAGTTATAAGTGAATATGCTATATTTTTCATTTTTCTATTTTGAATTTCTACTGTCAATCAGTCAGTTTATGCATTACATTTTATCTCTAAATTTTTAAATCGTGTGACAACTATTGCTGTCTTTTCAACTTAAACTAATGAATGCCTGATTTTACTATCCTCAAAGAACAATAGTTATTGTAAATTGTAATATTAATGAACTTAGATATTTGTTTACAGGTAAATCCCCAGACCAGGAATCAGTAGGGTCTGGGACAAAGAGGTCCAGTGTATCATCTGGGGGTAGGCCTCGGAATCAGAAGGAATTCTTCTATAAATTTGTTGATAGTGACAGTTTGACTGCAAAACTTGTAGATTGGTTTGAATCTGTAACAGAAGACTGTGCATTGAAACAGCAGGCATTTGATGTTCCATTTGAGTTGATTGAACTTCAAAAATTTGATTATGCATTGGAAGGGATTTCATTTCAGCAACTGACACGCATGCCCAATGCTGTTCATGCTTCTACATCTGATGCTGTAGAAGCAACAGCTTATCTTGCGATTGAAGATTTTTTACATGCAAGTATAAAAGGCTTGTGGGAGGCATTTTGGAGTCAAGATGAGCCCATGCCTTTTTCTGTGGCTTGTCTGTATAATTCCAACATGAAGTTTTATCAGGCTGAACAGGCTATTGCAAATGGAAGACTTGGAGGTCTTCGTGGCACTGGTATATTGCTTAATAATTCTAGACATCTACATGGAAGATGGGATCATGTCCTTGAATTGGCACTTCTAAGGCCTGATATTGGAGGCAATGCTGTTGGCAGTGATCGTCAGCCTTCTCCATCAGTTCTTGGAGAAGCTCTATTTTATGCTCTTCGAATGCTATTGGCAAGGAGTGTAAGTAGACTGAGTTTCTTTCCAGATCCATGCACAGTGTTTGTACTTCTAGTTGATTCTCAATATGGGGGAGTTGTAAAGGTTGAAGGAGATGTAAATAAGCTCAATTTTGACGTGAATAATGTTTATGAATGTGCTGCTGAATGGGTAAAAAATCATTGTAGAATTTCTGTTTCTCCAATTGATAGGATCTGGAACAAACTTGGAAATGCAAATTGGGGAGATATTGGTGCTCTACAGGTACTATTTGCAACCTTCCACTGTATAATGCAATTCGCTGGAATGCCCAAGCACTCTGTTGAGGATTTAGCTGCTGATCATAGTTCACGTCTCCAAACTAGAAGAGTTGAGAGGCAGTTAGGAGACACCAGTGTAAATGGAAATGGTGTATTTCGATACCAACAACGTAGTGTTTCCCCTGAAATTGTTGAAGTTGAGGATGATTCAGTCAAAGTTGATTCCAAAGAGTCAATGATATCAGAAGGAACTATATTATGGCTGGAGGATTCAGATTGGCAAAAGGGTTATCAGATAAAAGAGGTAATCAACACTAGTGAATTGACATACTTCATTGCATCCCATGTTGAAGACCCGGGAAAAAATATGTTCCTATATGTGGGCTCTCACCCCTCCCAGCTGGAACCAGCATGGGAAGATATGAATCTATGGTATCAAGTTCAGAGGCAGACCAAAGTATTGACAATAATGAAGCAGAAAGGTCTTTCAAGCAAATATCTGCCTCAATTGAGTGCATCTGGCAGGATCATACACCCAGGTCATTGTCGCCGACCCAGCTCTGGTGGAAATTGTGACCACCCTTGGTGTGGGACCCCTATTCTGGTGACCAGTCCAGTTGGTGAAACAGTGGCTGAAATGGTACGCACTGGCCAATTTGGTTCAGATGAAGCTATCAGATGTTGTCACGATTGCTTATCAGCGCTTTCAACTGTTGCTTCTGCTGGAATTCGGCATGGAGACATCAGGCCAGAGAATGTAATCTGTGTAAAGTCTGGCGTGAGGCACCCTTATTTTGTTCTAATTGGATGGGGTCATGCCATTCTTGAAGATAGGGATCGTCCTGCTATGAATCTTCATTTCTCGTCTACTTATGCACTTCAGGAAGGAAAGCTATGCTCTGCTTCAGATGCGGAAAGCCTAGTTTATATGCTTTATTATTCATGTGGTGGAGTTTTCCCTGATCTAGATTCTGTAGAGGGAGCTCTACAGTGGAGAGAGACATCTTGGTCAAGGAGATTAATTCAGCAAAAGCTAGGTGATATTTCCACTGTGCTGAAAGCTTTTGCTGATTATGTTGATAGTCTATGTGGGACACCATATCCCATGGACTATGACATATGGCTGAGAAGGTTTAGGCGAAATATTCATGAAGATGATCATGGAAAGGAAATTGATGCAACGGGCTAGGCTTTCAAACTGGGTCCCTTTCAGAAATGAAAAGTCTTCATCTTAACTTGTTTCTCATTGCAATGCTTGGACTTTTGGGTCGTAAATAAAACATGGAAGTCAATGGTTTAATCTCTGATGCTCATGCATTTGTACACCTTGAACGATTGTTTTGGGGAATGGTTATTTCATTCCATCAAACGAGCATGTCATGATTGCTCATGTTGGTATAGGTTGGGCTGCTGTATCTTCTATAAATCTTGAGACTTGATTGGTGGCATCTTTGGGTATATGAAGAATAGTCATTCCTTCATTTTGAGGAGCCAAAACATGACTTTAACAGCTTTCTTTCCATTTCATTTTTCTGGTGATGAGTTTCTAATCGAAGTAATCAATCTGTATTGATAACATCATTCGTTTGTAAAGATGAAAAGTTTTTTCTAGAATGCTTGGTGTTTGTGCAGTTGCTTGGTTTTTGACCATTCTGAACGGTACAAACTGCACATGACATATAATCCTATTCTGTAAATGTGTTGTTTCTCTTGTGTTCATTGAGTTTCTTTTTCATTTTTTGAAATTGTCTCTAATTTGTTTCCACTTCCCATATATGTGCTTTAACCCTTCAACTTCATGAGGGAGAGGGATGTAGAAGTTGTTTTTATCACCATTTTAATTGTCTTTTTGATGTTGTATAAACTGAGAACATCATTGTAGAACCTTGGAGGAAGAAACAACTACTATTTATATATCAGATGTGCTACCGTTATATCCATCTTCATTCAGTGTTGGTATGAAATTCCTTGATGGCAGTTAAAGTTTCATCCCTCAGGTCTGGTAGGTGAAATTCAGTATTGTTTACTTTGTGAGAAGTTAACTGACGAAAGTTAGAAGGGAACCACTTATTAACAGCATACAAACCAACAGTGTTTCTTTGCTTTTCTATTTTACTTCGAGAATGTATAATGCATTGGGATTTGACTTTGAATAAAAATCACTAATGTTATTTAAGACCACAAAAACATCAGCTTTCCATGTGATGATCGTGCATTCCATAAATAAAAAAAGAATACTTTATTAAGGAGCAGAGTGAAGAGTCAGTAACAATCAGATTTAGAAATCTATGTAGAGTGGGACATTTACATCCTATGATGAAGATTCATGATGTCACCTATGCATTATCTTCATCTATTTGTATTTGTTGTCTTTGTTCTACCTACTGTCTTAATGTTTTTGAAGAATGAACAAAGGGAATTTATTTGGGGAGAAGAATGATTTCAAAGAGTGAAACAAAAGAAAATTAATACAAAGAAGAGGAAAAAAAATTGATTGGTTTCAAATGGCTTGATTTCTCAGTACTCCACTGTTCCCTTCTAATTGATAAAAAGAATTGTTTTTAGTATTTCTTTTGACTGAGCATCAGAAAATACAGATATTGTACTACAATTGACTCTCTAGTCTCACGGGAAAGGAGAAGAGTGAGGCAATTTCACTCTTGATTTCTCTTCAGGAGCCTTTATGTAGCCTAAAGAGAGAAAAAATACAAGATATAAGTAAGTGGGACACATTTGACAAATGAGTGTTTGGTGTGTTCAAATTGGAGAGGATCCATATATATGCCTCTATCTTCCAAACTAATCAGCAAACATACCACATCTAGGAATACCAACAAAATCTATTACTATTTAAGTAATGTTATATCTTTTATGAATCTTCCTATACATTTTAATGAATCCTATAAAAAGTGTTTGATGTTTTAGAAAAATAAAATAAATTCAATATATCAAAAAGTTTAACCGGAATATTAAAAGATTTTAAATTAGTCTTAATATTTACTAGTTCTTAAAGTTTTTATTCCACAATCTTATTAATTAAATAATGGATTAGAATTGTGAAAAAGGTATTTTCACCTCTCATATTACCTAAATAAAATTATATTTGATGTATTTTTAAATGGATTGTGTTTTAAATTCTAATCCACTCATATGTCGGACCAAGAGATTATTTTGATATATTATAAAAATTTAAAATAAATAGTTTCTAAATAAAAAATTAAATTAAATTATAATTTTTTTAAAAAGTAAGTTATATTAATGAAATTAATTTTATTTTAGATATAATTATAATATATATATATATATATATATTAAAAAATAATATATTTTTTGAAATATAATTTTTTGTAAATGTAAAATTGTGTTTTTCATTAATAATTTAGAGAAGAACAAATTACACTCCGTGATATAACTTGACAAGGACATATGAACAAATTACATGTGTTGTGCAAAGATGTCTTATAAGCAAGTTATTTGAAGAAATTATATGATATGTTGTATGAAAAATTTACTAAAAAGAATTCAGAAATTTTCGGAAAGATTTGAATTCATGAATATGTTATAAGTGAATTTATATGATGAAATTCTACCATATTGTTGATCAAGCGAAAGTGATGGAAGAGGTTCATGGATGATGTTCGACCATTACTTAGAAATTTAAGTTGAACGTCAAATTTTTGTATCACTTAATGTTATGTTATGATGGATAGAACCCTTGTATGGATCAAATTTCCTAATCTAAGTTTAACTTCTTATGAACGTTGGATTTAAGCTATAAGATTACCAAGAATGAAACAGAAGCGAAAAACATAACTAACCTTCAGCCATTGTTCCAGATGAATTTATCTAAGTATCGGTTCTGAACCCTAACTCTTTAGACCTGATAGTATGGAATATTGTAGAAGAGAGAAGATTTGGTGACCTTAAACCTCAGAGCATATGTGGTATTTATAGAGCTCTGGTCATCACAGAACCACATAATGAAAAAAAAATCGAAAAACTGAAAGATAAATTGACTTCAGAAAATGGACCACAAATATTTGCTAGATATAATATAATAACAAAAAATATCTGCTAGATATAATATAATAACAAAAAATATCTAACATTCTCCCACTTGGTCCATTTATTCCAATATTAATAAAAAGAAACTAAATATACGGATCATGGTGACAGGTCCTCTAATAATGAGTACTATCTCCCATATATCACAATACATAAAGTCTCTCATAAAAAACTCATAACTTAATGAATAAACCTTATGTTTATTCTAGGTCAAACTAAATGATATTTCTCAAGTTAAACAAATATGTGTACAACTAAATGAGAAATCATCAAACTGAATAAGAGTTTTATAAACCACATAATGGAATTAAGTCCCATATGTGCTACATGATCCTTAAAATTCTTTAGTAGCATGCCTAAAAAGGATGGGTAATCATCAACTCAGTGCTAACGTGCTCAATGACTACTTTCTTTTTCCTTATCACGTTCTCTTATAGCTAGATATTTTAATGTCGATGTACTTAATTTGACTTATTATTCTTAACCATAAGTACTGCAGCAGAGTTGTCACAATGTATCTCAATGGCTTAACAATTAAGCCCAAATATAAAACTCTTCAACCATACCTTATGTAAAGTAGTCTTAAAACAAGAAACGAACTCAGCCTCTATAGTGGAAGTAGTAGTAGTCTACTACTTCCAAATTTATTAGTCCGTCTACTTATGAGCATGAAATCCTTTATTCCTTGAATGTATCTTATTACCTTCTTTGCAGTTTTCCAGTGGTTAATACTTGAATTATTCTAATATCTTCCCAAAACTTCAACTACAAATGCAATCTCTGGTCTGATACAGACCTAAGACTTCCAACAGTTGAAGCATATAGAGTATTCTTCATGTGTTCCCGCTCAAAATAACTTTCATGATAAACCTCTCTAAAACTTTGTTAATATCTTGAATAGAATCACTCCCACTAATCAAGTCATTTATAAGAAATCTTACATTTCTTAGATTCCACAATTCTAGTGCTATGAGATGGACTATAGAATCTATACCTTTTGGATTTTTTCAGCACATCTAATGAAATGCCCACTAATAGTCTTAGGGTCTAGTTTCTTCTCTTGTGGTAAACTCAGTTTCCAACATTTTAATAACCTCAGTTGGAGCTCGATTTATTACATACACAGCCGTTGGGCAACAATCCCATACTCTTGAAGAAATTTCACAAATGAACCAGGTGTCTTTCCACTCTTTGTGTATCTACCATAATACTCTCCACCTATGTCTGATCTAAATTCGTTTTACGTATTGTAACTCTACTTTAGCCTTAACAATTTTGAAGGCATCCATAGCTTTATCCTTAGAACGAAGCAAGTAAATGTACATATATTGTGAGTAATCATCTATAAAGGTGATGAAGTATCCTCATTCATAACACATCGCTTTAACTCAGAAGAAACATGCATGAAATTATGAGTGGTTTCATTTTGTAAATATATGGAGGAAAAACCATTTCGTAATTGACCAAAACCAACAACCTTGATTTATTTGTGAAACAGAAATCAAATTTTTAAAAAATTGAGAACATAGAAGGTCTTCTCCAAACATAAAACAAAAACAACTACTTAAGGTTAATTTGCATGTCCCAATGGCCTCTACATGTGAACTCATCCTACTTCCCCAAGTTTTGTATACTTTGTAAGGTATTACAAACATGGATTGTAGATCCGAAATCAATCCACAATACTAGTCATTATATTCATAACATACAAAGATAAAGAAATCACCTTCCTTTCCTAACCAATTCTTAAATTTGGCACAGTCCTTCTTCATATGTCCTTTCCTCTTATAGAAGAGACACTTAGACCTTTTCTTATAATTTTATTTTTAATTCGGGAACACCACACTTGATATCAGAAAAATTTACAGATTGTGAAACTGCAAAAATACATGCTCACTATCACAAATTGAGACTATAATGAATGTCATGTGTTATCAATGTAAAACATGCCTTGATGAATCTAATGACATAAAACTTGTCTGTGGGCTAAAGTTCTATTTAATTTAGACTCATAACTTTATGACAAATGTCACAGTTTTACCAATGTAAAATAAGCCTTGATGAATCTAATGACATAAAACTTGCCTGTGGGCTAAAGTTCTATTCAATTTAGACTCATGTAACTTTATGACAAATCTATTAGACTATGTTTCTCACTATGAATAGTATTGCCTTGTGGAATAACAATGGTAAACCGTGAACCAGTACACCAGGTAAGTTCTCAAGAAAGAGAGGTAGATTACTAGTGGACACGCTTAAATATCAAGTCTTTCCTAGCCAAAACTTTCCTAGACATGCACTATCACACTCATCCAGTACTCCAACACTGTTCTAGCAAATCTAGAAGCGGAACAACACAACCAGACTATTAGATTCATAACTTTATGACAAATGTCACGTTTTACTAATGTAAAAATATGCCTTGATGAATCTAATGACATAAAACCTGCTTGTGGGCTAAAGTTCTATTCAAATTTGACCCATCACTTTATGACAAAACTATTAGACTATGTTCCCTTTTCTCAATCCCTGTGGGTAAATTAAGAAATATAATCCAATATTTTATCCTAATTAATCACACAAATATAACAAAATTCCCTGTGGGTACATTTCATCATATTACATGTAATTAATTACAATTAATGCTTATAATATGATATAAGAAATTAAAGATGTTATGATTACTTTCTAATTTATCTAAATTATATCTTCCAACAAACATTAAAAGAACCAAATATTTACATTTAATATTCTTGATAATGCAAACAATCAAATAATATTTTTAAAAAAAAATGTGTATTAAAAATATAAATAACTAAATATATCCCATGATATCTATATCGTAGACTGGTTAATATTTTAGGAATCTAAATTCAAACACCACACATAGCTCAGTTCAATTATTGAGAAAAATCAAATATTGCATAAAACCCAAAATGCAAATCTAACGAAAGACCAAAACAATTTAATTCCAAACACAAAATCCCATATGTCCCAAAATATTTTACTTAAAAAAACAAAATCCTATATGACCCAAAACATTTTCATTCCAAAAATTCTATATGGTTCAAAACATTTTAATTCCAAAAACAAAATCTCATATGGCCCAAAATATTTTGATTCCAAATATCCTATATGACCCAAAATATTTTAATTAAAAAAACAAAATTTCATATGACCCAAAACATTTTAATTACAAAAATGAAATTTCATATAACCCAAAACATTTTAATTAGAAAAACAAAATTTCATATGACCTAAAACATTATGGTTCCAAAAATCCTATTTGGCCAAAAACATTTTAATTACAAAAAAAAAAATTTCATATGACCCAAAACATTTTAATTACAAAAACAAAATTTTATATCACCCAAAATATTTTGATTAAAAAAATCCTATATAGCCCAAAACATTTTAATTACAAAAAAAAAATATCATATGACCCAAAACATTTTGGTTCCAAAAATCTTATATGACCCAAAACATTTTAATTACAAAAACAAAATTTCATATGATCCAAAATATTTTGATTCCAAAAATCCTATATGGCCCAAAACATTTTAATTACAAAAACAAAATTTCATATGACCCAAAACATTTTGGTTCTAAAAATCCTATATGGCCCAAAACATTTTAATTACAAAAACAAAATTTCATATGACCCAAAATATTTTGATTCCAAAAATACTATATGGCCCAAAACATTTTCATTACAAAAATAAAATTTCATATGACCCAAAACATTTTGGTTACGAAAATCCTATATGGCCCAAAACATTTTGGTTACAAAAATCCTGTGACCCAAAACATTTTAGTTCCGAAAATCTTATATAGCCCAAATCATTCTAATTACAAAAACAAAATTTCATATAACCCAAAACACTTTGATTCCAAAAATCCTATATGGCCCAAAATATTTTAATTACAAAAACAAAATTTCATATGACCCAAAAAAATTTCATTCCAAAATTCCTATATGGCCCAAAACATTTTAATTACAAAAACAAAATTTCACATGACCCAAAACATTTTGATTCCAAAAATCCTATATGGTCGAAAACATTTTAATTACAAAAACAAAATTTCATATAACCCAAAATATTTTGGTTCCAAAAATTCTATATAGCCCAAAACATTTTAATTACAAAAATAAAATTTCATATGACTCAAAACATTTTGTTTCCAAATATCCTACATGGCCCAAAATATTTTAATTACAAAAATAAAATTTCATCTGACCCAAAATATTTTGGTTCCAAAAATCCTATATGGCCCAATATATTTTAATTACAAAAACAAAATTTCATATAACCTAAAATCATTTTGATTCCAAAAATCTTATATATCCCAAAACATTTTAATTACAAAAACAAAATTTCATATAACCCAAAACATTTTAGTTCCAAAAATCCTATGTGGCCCAAAACATTTTAATTACAAAAACAAAATTTCATATGACACAAAAAATTTTGATTCCAAAAATCTTATATGGTCCAAAACATTTTAATTACAAAAACAAAATTTCATATAACCCAAAAAATTTTGGTTCCAAAAATACTATATAGCGCAAAACATTTTAATTACAAAAACAAAATTTCATATGACTCAAAACATTTTGTTTCCAAAAATCCTACATGGCCCAAAATATTTTAATTACAAAAACAAAATTTCATATGACCCAAAATATTTTGGTTCCAAAAATCCTATATGGCCCAAAATATTTTACTTACAAAAATAAAATTTCATATGACCCAAAATCATTTTGACTCCAAAAATCTTATATGACCGAAAACATTTTAATTAAAAAAACAAAATTTCATATAACCCAAAACATTTTAGTTCCAAAAATCATATGTGGCTCAAAACATTTTAATTACAAAAACAAAATTTCATATGACCCAAAATATTTTGATTCCAAAAATCTTATATGGGCAAAAACATTTTAATTACAAAAACAAAATTTCATTTGACCCAAAACATTTTGGTTCCAAAAATTTGTATGGCCCAAAACTTTTTATTAAAAAAACAAAATTTCATATGACCCAAAATCATTTTGATTCAAAAAATCATATATGGCCCAAAACATTTTAATTACAAAAACAAATTTCATATGAACCAAAACATTTTGGTTCCAAAAATACTATAGGGCCCAAAACAATTTAATTACAAAAACAAAAATTTCATATGGCTCAAAATATTTTAATTACGAAAACAAAATTTCATATGACCCAAAACATTTTTATTCCAAAAATCCTATATGGCCCAAAACATTTTAATTACAAAAACAAAATTTCATATGACTCAAAACATTTTGTTTCCAAATATCCTACATGGCCCAAAATATTTTAATTACAAAAACAAAATTTCATCTAACCCAAAACATTTTGGTTCCAAAAATCCTATATGGCCCAATATATTTTAATTACAAAAACAAAATTTCATATAACCCAAAATCATTTTGATTCTAAAAATCTTATATAGCCCAAAACATTTAAATTACAAAAACAAAATTTCATATAACCCAAAACATTTTAGTTCCAAAAATCCTATATCGCCCAAAACATTTTAATTACAAAAAAAAAATTTCATATGATACAAAAAATTTTGATTCCAAAAATCTTATATGGTCCAAAACATTTTAATTACAAAAAATAAATTTCATATAACCCAAAAAAATTTGGTTCCAAAAATTCTATATAGCCCAAAACATTTTCATTACAAAAACAAAATTTCATATGACTCAACATTTTGTTTCCAAAAATTCTACATGGCACAAAATATTTTAATTACAAAAACAAAATTTCATGTGACCCAAAACATTTTGGTTCGAAAAATCCTATATGGCCAATATATTTTAATTACAAAAACAAAATTTCATATAACCCAAAATCATTTTGATTCCAAAAATCTTATATAGCCCAAAACATTTTAATTACAAAAACAAAATTTCATATAACCCAAAACATTTTAGTTCCAAAAATCCTATATCGCCCAAAACATTTTAATTACAAAAACAAAATTTCATATGACACAAAATATTTTGATTCCAAAAATCTTATATGGTCCAAAACATTTTAATTACAAAAATAAAATTTCATATAACCCAAAATATTTTGGTTCCAAAAATTCTATATAGCCCAAAACATTTTAATTACAAAAACAAAATTTCATATGACTCAAAACATTTTGTTTCCAAAAATCCTACATGGCCCAAAATATTTTAATTACAAAAACAAAATTTTGATATGACCCAAAACATTTTGGTTCCAAAAATCCTATATGGCCCAAAATATTTTAATTACAAAAATAAAATTTCATATGACCCAAAATCATTTTGATTCTTAAAATCTAATATGGCCGAAAACATTTTAATTACAAAAACAAAATTTCATATAACCCAAAACATTTTAGTTCCAAATATCTTATGTGGCCCAAAACATTTTAATTACAAAAACAAAATTTCATATTACCTAAAACATTTTGATTCCAAAAATCTTATATGGGCAAAAACATTTTAATTACAAAAAAAAAATTTCATTTGACCCAAAACATTTTGGTTCCAAAAATTTGTATGGCCCAAAACTTTTTAATTAAAAAAATTAAATTTCATATGACCTAAAATCATTTTGATTCCAAAAATCCTATATGGCCCAAAACATTTTAATTACAAAAATAAATTTCATATGAACCAAAACATTTTGGTTCCAAAAATACTATATGGTCCAAAACAATTTAATTACAAAAACAAAATTTCATATGGCTCAAAATATTTTAATTACAAAAACAAAATTTCATATGACCCAAAACATTTTTATTCCAAAAATCCTATATGGCCCAAAACATTTTAAATACAAAAACAAAATTTCATATGACCTAAAACATTTTGGTTCCAAAAATCCTATATAACCCAAAACATTTTAATTACTAAAACAAAATTTCATATGACCAAAACATTTTAATTCCAAAAATCCTATATGGCCCAAAACATTTTAATTACAAAATAAAAATTTCATATGACCTAAAACATTGTGGTTCTAAAAATCCTATATGACCCAAAACATTTTAATTACAAAAACAAAATTTCATATGATGCAAAATATTTTGATTCCAAAAATCCTATATGGCCCAAAACATTTTAATTAAAAAAAAAAAATTTCATATGACCCAAAACATTTTGGTTCCAAAAATCCTATACGGCCCAAAATATTTTAATTACAAAAACAAAATTTCATATGACCCAAAACATTTTCATTCCAAAAATCTTATATGGCCTAAAACATTTAATTACAAAAACAAATGACCTAAAATATTTTTATTCAAAAAATCCTAAATGACCCTAAACATTTTAATTACAAAAACAAAATTTCATATGACCCAAAACATTTTGTTTCAAAAAATTCTATATGGCCCAAAACATTTTAATTACAAAAACAAAATTTCATATGACCCAAAACATTTTGATTCCAAAAATCTTATATGGCCTAAAACATTTTAATTACAAAAATAAAATTTTATATGACCCAAAACATTTTGGTTCCAAAAATCCTATATGGCCCAAAATATTTTAATTACAAAAACAAAATTTCGTATGACCCAAAACATTTTTATTCAAAAAATCCTATATGGCCCTAAACATTTTAATTACAAAAACAAAATTTCATATGACCCAAAACATTTTGGTTCCAAAAATCTTATATAGCCCTAAACATTTTAATTACAAAAACAAAATTTCATATGACCCAAAACATTTTGGTTCCAAAAATCTTA
>BDMB01000092.1:183293-361347 GCA_016859785.1 Macrotyloma uniflorum | reverse complement strand
GGGCCCAAAACATTTTGGTTCAAAAAATCATATATGGCCCAAAACATTTTAATTACAAAAACAAATTTCATATGACCCAAAACATTTTGGTTACGAAAATCCTATATGGCCCAAAACATTTTGGTTACAAAAATCCTGTGACCCAAAACATTTTAGTTCCGAAAATCTTATATAGCCCAAATCATTCTAATTACAAAAACAAAATTTCATATGACCCAAAATCATTTTGATTCTTAAAATCTAATATGGCCAAATCATTTTAATTACAAAAACAAAATTTCATATGACCCAAAATCATTTTGATTCTTAAAATCTAATATGGCCGAAAACATTTTAATTACAAAAACAAAATTTCATATGACCCAAAATCATTTTGATTCTTAAAATCTAATATGGCCGAAAACATTTTAATTACAAAAACAAAATTTCATATAACCCAAAACATTTTAGTTCCGAAAATCTTATATACATATGACCCAAAATCATTATGATTCCAAAAATCCTATATGGCCTAAAACATTTTAATTACAAAAACAAAATTTCATATGACCCAAAATCATTATGATTCCAAAAATCCTATATGGCCTAAAACATTTTAATTACAAAAACAAAATTTCATATGACCCAAAACATTTTGGTTCCAAAAATCTTATATAGCCCTAAACATTTTAATTACAAAAACAAAATTTCATATGACCCAAAACATTTTGATTCCAAAAATCCTATATGGTCCAAAACATTTTAATTACAAAAACAAAATTTCATATAACCCAAAAATATTTTGGTTCCAAAAATTCTATATAGCCCAAAACTATTTAATTACAAAAACAAATTTTCATATGACTCAAAACATTTTGTTTCTAAAAATCCTACATGGCCCAAAATATTTTAATTACAAAAATAAAATTTCATATAACCCAAAACATTTTGGTTCCGAAATTCATATATGGCCCAAAAAATTTTAATTACAAAAACAAAATTTCATATGACCTAAAATCATTATGATTCCAAAAATCATATATGGCCTAAAACATTTTAATTACAATAACAAAATTTCATATGAACCGAAACATTTTGATTCCAAAAATCTTATATGGGCCAAAACATTTTAATTACAAAAACAAAATTTCATATGACTCAAAACATTTTGTTTCCAAAAATCCTACATGACCCAAAATATTTTAATTACAAGAACAAAATTTCATATAACCCAAAACATTTTGGTTCCGAAAATCCTATATGGCCCAAAAAATTTTAATTACAAAAACAAAATTTCATATGACCCAAAATCATTATGATTCCAAAAATCCTATATGGCCTAAAACATTTTAATTACAAAAACAAAATTTCATATGAACTGAAACATTTTGATTCCAAAAATCTTATATGGGCCAAAACATTTTAATTACAAAAACAAAATTTCATTTGACCCAAAACATTTTAGTTCCAAAAATCTTATATGGCCAAAAACTTTCTAATTACAAAAACAAAATTTCATATGACCGAAAATCATTTTGATTCCAAAAATCCTATATGGCCCAAAACATTTTAATTACAAAACAAAATTTCATATGACCCAAAACATTTTGGTTCCAAAAATACTATATGACCCAAAATAATTTAATTACAAAAACAAAATTTCATATGACTCAAAATATTTTAATTATAAAAACAAAATTTCATATGACCCAAAACATTTTGATTCCAAAAATCATATATGACCCAAAACATTTTAATTACAAAAGCAAAATTTTATATGACCCAAAACATTTTAATTACAAAAACAAAATTTCATATGACCCAAAATATTTTTATTCCAAAAATCTTATATGGCCAAAAACATTTTAATTACAAAAACAAAAGTTTATATGACTCAAAACATTTTTGTTCCAAAATCCTATATGGCCCAAAACATTTTAATTACAAAAACAAAATTTCATATGACCCAAAACATTTTTTTTCAAAAAATCCTATATGACCCTAAACATTTTAATTACAAAAACAAAATTTCATATGACCCAAAACATTTTGGTTCCAAAAATCCAATATGGCCCAAAGCATTTTAATTACAAAAACAAAATTTCATATGACCCAAAACATTTTGATTCTAAAAATCTTATATGGTCCAAAACATTTTAATTACAAAAACAAAATTTTATATGACCCAAAATATTTTGGTTCCAAAAATGTTATATGGCCTAAAACTTTTTAATTACAAAAACAAAATTTCATATGACCCAAAATCATTTTCATTCCAAAAGTCCTATATGGCCCAAAACATTTTAATTACAAAAACAAAATTTCATATGACCCAAAACGTTTCGGTTCCAAAAATTCTGTATGGCTCAAAATATTTTAATTACAAAAACAAAATTTCATATGGCTCAAAACATTTTAATTACAAAAACAAAATTTCATATGACCCAAAACATTTTGATTCCAAAAATCCTATATGGCCCAAAACATTTTAATTAAAAAAAAATTCATATGACCCAAAATATTTTGGTTCCAAAAATCCTATATGGCGCAAAACATTTTAATTACAAAAACAAAATTTTATATGACCCAAAACATTTTAATTCCAAAAATCCTATATGACCCAAAACATTTTAATTACAAAAACAAAATTTCATATGACACAAAACATTTTGATTCCAAAATTCTTATATGGCCCAAAACATTTTAATTACAAAAACAAAATTTCTTATGACGCAAAACATTTTGATTCCAAAAATCCTATATGGTCCAAAACATTTTAATTACAAAAATAAATTTTCATATGACCTAAAATATTTTGGTTCCAAAAATCCTTTATGGCCCAAATATTTTTAATTACAAAAACAAAATTTCATATGGCCGAAAATCATTTTGATTCCAAAAATCCTATATGGCGCAAAACATTTTAATTACAAAAACAAAATTTCATATGACCCAAAACATTTTGCTTCTAGAAATCCTATATAGCTCAAAACATTTTAATTACAAAAACAAAATTTCATATGACCAAAAACATTTTGGTTCCAAAAATCCTATATGGCCCAAAACATTTTAATTACAAAAGCAAAATTTCACATGGCTTAACACATTTTGGTTCCAAAAATCCTATATTATCCAAAACATTTTAATTACAAAAACAAATGTTCATAATGCGGAAACCAGAAACTAGGAAAACTCATTCCAAGTAACGTTGTAATTTCGATTCAATTAAATACCGAAATTACACTCATGTATCTAATTAAAGCCCCAATATTTGGGGAAAATTGAATAATAAATCAAATTTCAATACTCATACGAAAATTGATTTCGAATTGAACATGAATATATAAATTTTTCACAAAACAATATGAAAAATGCATACTTTATAAATTTCTTTTACAAAACAACTTATGAAAGATACATACTTTATAAAAATAAATCCAGAGCAAGGCGAGATAAATCTGGCTCTGATACCAAATGAAAAACTTTTGAAGAATGAAGCGGAAGCGAAAAACATAACTAACCTCAGATTTGGTGACCTTAAACCTCAGAGCATATGTGGTATTTAAAGAGCTTTGGCCATCACAGAGTTCATAACCACATAACGGAAAAAAACCAAAAAATTGAAAGATAATTGGTTTCAGAAAATAGACCACAAATATTTGTTAGATATAATATAATAACAAAAAATATCTGCTATATATAATATAATAACAAAAAATATCTAACAATAAATGCACTCAATTTGTCTTGTGGTTGGTTTGCAATAGTGAGCATGAAATTTATCTTATAAAACCTGTTGTGGACTCGTGGATAAGGTAGAATTTCAAGCTTGATGTCATTTACTTCTATTATGGTTGTTATGGTCATGGAAGAAATTGGACTATGAAAATTGTAAGAGATGAACCTAATAATGTTCTTGTTCAAGTTGAGAAACAAAAGACACAAGATATAATGTCAAAGAAACTAAATCTCTCCAACAATTTTTTTACTTGGAAACAAGAACTCTTGAAAGAATAGATGATAGTAAAAAAGAATAACAAGAGTAAGGTCAAATAAAAAGATAAATGTGGTGCTTTTTAATTTACCACAAAGAAGAATGAGGATTTAAGATTGTTAATGAAAAACCAAGAGTCATAAGTAGTAACCTCAAGATTAAGAAAATTATCAAGAAAAGATGCAAGTGTCAAAAAAAATAATACTTTTCCTTTTATATATATATATATATATATATAAATATATATATATATATATATATTTATACAATGATTTTAAAAGGAGGAAGCCAAATTTTATAGGTAATTAGCCATGACATTTCTAACACATATGAAAGTTTGTCTTGAAGTGGTAGCAGCTGAATCTTAATTCTTTAATCCAAGGAAAGGATGGTATAATTAAGGGCAAAATTCATAATTATAAAGAAGTAAAGACTTGTGGTTGATGGTGAGGATGTGGAGGCTGAAGTTGAAAGAATGAATAAAGATAATGGTGGGCTTGGTAATCCTAACTACATAAAAGCATGAAAATTTGGATATGATGATGTAGAATTAGGATTTGTCTTAAAATTGTAAAATCTATTCATTTTTTATGATGATTGAATTTGATGATGTTATTTTGACATTTTGGAACATTAGGAATGTTACAAATAGGAACTTTTAATAATATGTGAAAGAGATGTTAAAAAATCATCATCCTTAACATCTCTTGTTATATGAGACTCATGTCCAATTTAGTAAAGTTCAATGATTTTATAATTATTTGGGATTTAAGGCAGTTGGAGTGTAGTAGACTACTAACTTTTTTTGTGATATTTGGATCCTTCAAAATACAAACTCCATAATCTATTTGATGATTATTGATACTTAACCTTAAGCTATAAATTTCAAATTATGAGTTGACAAAAAAACTTGGGCCTAAACTGTAATTTATGTTAACCTAACTTTGATGAGTAGAACAAATCTATAAAATTATCTTACCCAGTTGTAGAATAATATTGGCATACCTTAGATTTTGATAGTAATAGAAAACGAATCTATATGCTCAAGAAAAATGGTTAAATTAGATTTTTTTGATACATATAACTATTAGAATATTATATATTTATTAGTTAAGAATAATATAATTTTTATATTATTATATATTGTCATATTTATATATTGTTATGTCTGCTATCTTTTAAGAATTTTTTTTCAATATTCTATTATCAGAAACTTTATTTCTATTCTTCTCTCTTATGTCTTTTTCCTCTATTAGTTCTTATGTTATAGTGACATGATGACTTTTAAATTTGTGTGATGGAAATTTCACATGGAAAAGACACAAGTATGGTAAAATGAATTTTTTTAAATGTTTTCATCACGAGTTGACGATATTAAATGAAAATTTACTTTTTCCTAAAACATTAATTAATATTCTTAATATATCACATTATAATCCACTCATACTTCATTTTAGAACATATTTTAAAAATCTTCATTTTAGAACATATTTTAAAAATAGGGACCAAACTTTATTATTTTTTTAGGAGAATAAATTTGATTTTAATTTTTTCTAAAATGATGTATACAGTGGGTAAGTATCTACTTTGTAGAAAAGTTTTATTCTATAAAAAAAAAAGTCTGTTCATTTCAATAAATATATTTTGAAAGCATTTTTCGACTTAAGCAACGTTAGAAAATTAGAATTTATAGAATTCATATGCAATTAACTCTCATGCACCTAATTGTCTCAACAATTTTAGAAATTTAAAAAAGAATTACAATAAGAGCATAATGAAGTTTTACACCAAAAAAAATAAACTGATATAATATATCTCATGAACAATGAGTTAAACATAAAAATCACAATACTTATATTATTTTATGTTCAAATTATTTTAGAAAGAAAACAAAACATATTTATTATATTTTTTTATTAATGACACATTGTATAAATAAAAGTATCATTAAATAAGAGAATTTTAATTTTTTTAATAACCTATTTTCTCATTATTTATTTTGCGGATAATATTATTTATAATTAAAAATATTCTTATTATTGTGGATGAAGTAATTCAAAATCTCTTGTAAAATATTATGAAAAAATTAGGATGAATTCAAATATATTTATTATAAGAAAAAGTAAAATAAATTTATTTTATTTTAGTTTAATAATTAAAATAAATTATTATTTTAAATTATTAGATTATAAAAAAATTAAATAATAAATATTAAAATAAATCTATTCTAATTACTCTTAAAATGAGTGATCCTTTTCATATAATATTATGTTATTATAATAATTACCTTAAAAGTCACAGTATAATTGAATGATAGATATATTTAATATATGTTGTGATTCAAATCAATTTTAAACATAAAACAGAAGAAAAAAATAGAAAAAGGTATTTTTTTTAGTTACTCTGTGAAGTATTTATAAATTTTATATACAACTAATTTATAAAAACCTTCTTATTGATTATCTATAACGCAAATAATATTCAGTCACTTTTTTTTATCAATAAAACGAAAACAGAAACATTATCTAAAACATTCCAGTAAAGGTCAAATGTTGTAACCGTAATTAAATAAAAAAAAATGTTTTTTTTTTCTAATTTTTAATATTTTATTACAATTTATTCGAAGTATATTTTATTTAGTTTGACTATTTGAATATTGGTTAGAATTTGAAATGAACATATTCCACAACATCTCGAAAAAGTTTTCTTATTTCTTGTCTTTTCCGCATCTTAAGCTCCTATTCTCCACTGTTTACGTTCTTACGCTTCTCTGTGCTTGTCACGTGTCCTTCCTCACC
The DNA here is from genome assembly GCA_016859785.1 of Macrotyloma uniflorum. NCBI lineage: Eukaryota > Viridiplantae > Streptophyta > Magnoliopsida > Fabales > Fabaceae > Macrotyloma > Macrotyloma uniflorum. Next base: position 354,576 of record BDMB01000092.1, on the reverse strand, counting down.
TCCTCTTCTTCTTAATGATCCTCATTCTTCTCTTATATTCTCAACACTTATTTCTTCTCTCCAATTTTGTTCTCATTGCACACACTGTTCATTTCATCAGGCTTTGTGAAGAGTCCATCATAATGCCATTGGTTTGATTTTTCTATGTTGGTGTAACATTTGGCTACAACAATTGGTTATCCCTGTTCATTTACTGATCTTGTGGAATGGATGTGCAACTTGTTGAACTGAATCATGGATTGACCGACCAAAGCAATATATGCTAAGGAATTATGTTATTCTTCTATGTTAACAATATCATGCAAGAGTGCTAATGAGGAATATTGCAGTGAAACTGTGAAACAAGGTCTATTAGAAAAGGAGTTGAAGTGTTTTTGTTTGATCTCTTTGTTGATTGTAATAGTTGTAGGAATTTATTGTCATCATGTTCACTCCTTTGTTTGTGTTGGTTTGCTTGAATTTTTTTAAGTAGTTTAATTTGTTGCTTTATAGTGTTGGTGTGTCTAATGGATGGGAAGGTTCTTCCTAGTGGTGCAACTTTAGGATAAGAAAAGAACTAATGGATTGTCTGCATTATGCAGACAATGATTCTGTTTGATGAAAATTGAGTAGATTCTATTCAAATGTAGATTAAAAGTATGTTTTTATCCCTTAAAAATAATTTGAATTTGAGTTTAGTTTCTATAAAATTTTAATACATTCGTATTCTCTACAATTATCAAAAGGGACGTTATTTTAGGTTTTCATCTACTAAAAGACCACATGTTTCAGTTAAAATGTAGAAACTAAAATATAAACTTGAGAGACTAAAAGCATATTTTATCTTTGAATAAACTGTTGACAAATATTTCTTTTGGCTTGTGGTTAGATAGCTTGTTCTTGGCCAATGGTAGAACTCTGTAAGTTCATTGAGTATGAGATGGTTGTGGAAGGGAACTTGGTTTCAGTTTGGGGTGGCAGGATTTTGAGTTCATGTTTCTGGACAGGGTGTGTGGTCATGTGAGTTATGTTCTTCATAGTGAAAAGGATGCTTTGAGGGTGAATATGAATCAATAGTAGGAATGTTCTCCAAGTAAGACTGGAAGGTTGATTGAATGTTATTGTGAACTATTGTTTTAAACAAATGAGATCTATAATTGTCCCACAAATGCAATATTAATCATCAATCATGGATAGACATGTGTTTTGTTACCCTATAAGCAGATATATCCTCTGTCATGACCTTTTTTATTTATGTAATATTTTCCAGATCATTTTTAGGCATCATAAAAGACAAAAAAGAACATCTGGAAGCTTAGAGGTACAAAGACAATATCATAGCCCTGGTATTTTTCTTTCTTCATTAGGTTCAGTAGGTGAATTTTGTTATTCTTCTATATTATTTTCTTCATTTTTTCAGGTGTGTCGCAACACAGGGATTGTAGGGGTTTATTGCTACCATTAATTCTTTCCAATTCTTCTTTTCCTTTTCAAGGTGTTGGGATTGGGTTGGGGGAGGAGAAAATCTTATTCTTGTCTTTTCACTTGTCTTTATAGTAGTTACCACTTTTCCAAAGGAAAAAAAGTTATCTATCTTTTAAGTTTAGAAAATGAGTGCAACTTTCTTTTTACCTTTTAAACCATGGCAACATGAGTGATAAGGAGACAATCAATAAATATGTGGGACATAATCAACATAAGTGTAATGAACTTAAAGTACTTCATCAATTTCAAGATGTATAGATGAACTTAAAGTACCAATTGGCCTTTCAAGTTGAAGCTGTCTATTTAACAACAATTTTCTCGCAGTACTTCAATTATGTACTCATGCCAGTTATAAGCAAGCAAGGCTTTTTTTGGTTCTTTTATCATATTTTCAGGATGCTTTAGCTTCATTGGGATTTGAAGAGAAAAATGTCGTTTAAGAAATCAAAATCAGGATCTGAAAAAATTTTATCTACTGAAGAGCAGCAGACCAAGGTAATTGACATTCCTCTGGCCTTGTTTTATGAATGTGAAATATAAATTTGATGCACTGCTATTGTACATTAGTGCAGTCTCTTTGATGTTCTATCTCCCATCCCAATGTTTGCATGTACTCTTCATTTGTTAGACAATCAATTGATTTTATCTTAAATGAGGGTAATTTTTTTTTGGAGGAATTTTGAAGTGGAAAATTTTTTTATTTCCTTTTTTGTCTTAGATTGCAGAAGTCAGAAAGATACTTGGTCCAATTGCTGAGAAGTTCTCTACTCAGTGTTCGGATGCATCAATTGGAAGATACCTCAGGGCGCGCAGTTATAATACTAAGAAGGCTGCAAATATGTTGAAAGGCACCATAAAATGGAGGCTGGAGTTCAAGCCTGAGAAGATTAAATGGGTGTGCATCAAATGTTATTCTTTTATCTATTTTTTCTATAAAATAAAAGAATTTATTAGAATGAAGCATGAAAGTTGGTTAAATATCCTAGTTTTCTAAATGTTTAGTAGTACAGTTACTGTGTAAAAACTTGTGAACATAGATAAAAGTAGCTCAAACACGAAGAAAATGAATTGCCCAGTTTTGTAGGTGTATTGACTGTAACAGGGATAGGTCTATCATTTTGCAATACTATCAGTGTAACTTCTCTCTATCTCAGATTTTATTTTGTTCAGTCAATTACATAATAGAATTCCAGGGCATGATTAGAAGGCAAATACTGATGAGTTGCATAGTGTTAAGTAGATAACTGCAAATGAAAGACTATTATCGTGTTTTTTTGCTTGTCTTTGTTTTTACTTTGTATGCAATTAGGGTGATATTGCTCAAGAAGCTGAGAGAGGAAGGCTGTATAAAGCTGATTACAAGGACAAGCAAGGAAGGATTGTTTTTGTTATCAGACCTGGTATTCAGGTAGTATAAATATATAGAGAGTAAGCACAAAATTCATTTTTGTTATGAAGTACTTGCAGTTGAGTCTTCTTGTTGTTTGGATGTCATTTTCAATATTATTCAAGTTTGAGTAAATGGTTAATTTAATCTCTAAAATTGTGATTTGTTATCACTTTAATCCATAGAATGAACAAAATTTAAACAAAGAAAATCTCCAAAACTGTAATTTGTCTCTGATTCTAGTCCGAATTAAATTTAGAGACTTACGAGAACCAAATTACAGTTTTGGAGTTTTTCTTTTTTAAAAAGTTGTTAATTATGGGAATTAAAGTAAATTACAATTTGAAGGACTAAATTGATCCTTTAGTCTTGAAGTTCCAATGCTTTTGACTAAGACTTCATCTATCCAATTTAGAGTACAAGCACACCACTTGCGCAAATCAAGTACCTCATTTATTGTTTGGAGAATGCCATATGGAATCTAAGTTCCAATCAAGAGCAGATGGTTTGGCTTATTGATTTTCAAGGGTGGAGCACAGCATGCTGGTCAATGAAGGTCGCACGAGATACTGCTCAAATCCTGCAGGCTCATTACCCTGAGAGGTTGGGGTTTGCCATCTTTTACAATCCACCAAAAGTGTTTGAGTCATTTTGGACGGTATGACTTCATAACATCTCCTGTCTTCATCACTGTCTCCTTTTCATTGGGAAGGAAGGGGAGAGGATTTTGTGAGATGAGGCTTGAATATGTAATGATATTGTCCTACTGATGTTGTTTGGTATAGATTATGAAATAGATAGAGAGAAGATTTGTTGCATTTGCTTGGCTTTTTTGTGTGGTTTCTGTTGTAAGAATTTAAAATTCTACATGCAACTTGTTTCATGAAAGAGAAGATAAACACATGTGCTTGATGAGAATTAGTATGTGCGCATACATCTGGTCAGTGTTTAGTCATATTATGTATCTCCCAGTTTGGAGATACTTTTGGTTTACTTTTGTTCCACTGTGCTGAATCATGAAATCTGGGACAATGTTCCTGTGATTTATAAGTTGAATGACAAGCTGGAATTTTATCTGTTGCTTTCTTTCTGTTAAAAGTTGTGCATGAACATCTCTTAAATTCAGTATTCTTGTATTTGCTGTGTGTTTTATGAGCATGTTTTTCATGTTAACAGATGGTGAAACCATTTCTAGAACCCAAGACTCACAAAAAGGTGATATTTGTTTATCCTGATAACCCAAGGAGCTGCTCGGTGATGAAGGAATACCTTGACATGGACAAGCTGGAATCTTATTTTGGTGGGAAAAATACAGTTGGATTCAACTATGAAGCTTATGCTCGGAAGATGAAAGCAGATGAGAGTAACATGTCTAATGCTTATGATTCATGTGGTTCATCATCGCCCGGATTTCATGAATCAGTGCAGTCAGTAACCAATGCTTCGGTGGATGCAACATCTATCGATGAAGCAATTTTTTCAAACTTGAAAGAAGTTGGTGATACTACACATTGAAAGATGCCTTGCTCCCAACACGAATCCAATAAGGTTAATGAACCAAAAGAGACTTGAAGAGCTGAATCAGAAGAAAACTAGGCATAGGCAAGGTGAATTATATTACTCATTCAAACACTACACATGAACTGAACTTCCATCAGTACTTACTATAGGTTTGAAAGTGACATCTAAACCATTACTCTCAACCAAAGCCCTGGGTGGTCCATTTTCCATAGTAGCAGACGCCAACACATGTATCCATACTCCCTTGTCACTGAAAAAGATAGAAGTTTTAGCTGGCTCATATGGCATAAGAATGTCAACAACATTCAAGAAATAGAAATTTCAGATTTCTTTCATGTTACCTTTTCCCTCAGTTTCTCTATCTATCTCTGTGTTGTAGTGGGGTTATGATAGGGTGTGTTTCAGTGATTGTGATTGCTATTTGTTCAATGTCAAAAGCTATGATGAGAAACACCACCTACCACCCTTTCATGTATGTACTAAGGTCCTATCCAAGCCCTAACTGTTTTCACAGAAGTAGTTTTTCCTTTCAACAAGAAAATTTAGTAGAGACAAAGCATTTCCATTTTGAGGTATTTGTTAGTTCATGATGAGGTGTCAAGGTGCTGAGATGCATAATCAAAACAGCAGTTTAGACCAGGCTAGTGGTTGTGCCTTTACAGTAAGGAAAGCACATGACTCTTGCAGGGAAACACATAACTTAAGAATTAATCATACCAATTAATCAGTACTATGAGATTCTAATTTTCTGGTATAAATTACCCTAAAGTTTTTTCATAAGCAGAAAATAAAGATATATATATATATATATATATATATATATATATATATAGAGAGAGAGAGAGAGAGAGAGAAAGAAAAGGGGAAAAAGTATGCTTATCTTTTGAATATTTTTCTCCAAACTGGCTAAGCATAATTTACAGACAAAAAGTGAGTTCTTTAGTTCTGTAAGGTCCTGTGTCATTAGACTGGTAGGTTAGCTTTTATAACATCTTGATCTTATATTATATAATCTCTACGGAAAACTAGAACATTCATGTTAAGTATATATAAAATTGTAAATACACTTTGTGTGGGGCAGTTTATAGGTAAATTCCAAAAATGCCTTTCTATTTTTTATTTTACTTGCAGTTTACTCTCAACACATTTGATTAGAGTCATTCATTTGGATAACTATCTGAATTTGTCATTTACCACTTTCTATTTTAGTAACTTTAAGATTATATTTAACTGAAATTAACACACATTGGTTCGTAGCTCCATGCTCTAATTTTCTACTATTCAATTGAAAATTCGGATAAAGTTCACTGATTAATATCTTAAGAGAATACTAAACTGTATCAGTTGAATTCTTATTAGGTAAACTAAATAGATAAAACAAACCCACTTAAGAAATTTTTTTGGCTGAAAATTGAAAAGAAGAAAATACTAAGATATCAAAACTATAATAAGAATAGCAGAATTCGAAATAAATTTTTTCAGCTTTTTTATGAAAAATAATATGTTTGGTAATTCAATTGAAATTTAGTCAATTATTTTTACAATAAACTGTTTTTGTGAATATTAATTTATATCTTATGATTATTTTTCAACAACTTTTTTTCCTTTCAATTTTAATTATATTTTTTCTTACGTAAAAATTGATTGTTTGTTACATCTAAAAAATTTAATTATTTTAAAACTATTCTTATTGTGATTATTTAAAAAAAGAAAACTTTGATTATGATTAATAATAATAATAATAATAATAATAATAAATTATACACATAATTGTTTATTAAAATAATTAAATTTTGTCCCAAACACACCTGAATACCAAGATTTCATCTAGATTATCACTGTGTATTAAAATAATTACCCTTAAATACCAAACTACTAAATCATTCAATTATTGCAACTTTAATCTCAATTTCATTAATCTTTTTGAAATATTTATGACTTTTATAGTGTATGAGTACAATAAATTAACATAAACACTTCACTTGCCGGCTAAAATCAGGAATCGAATTTAAAAGATAAATTAAAAAAGTGTGTTTGGTGATCACCACTAATCTGAAAAAGCAGGCAGACAAAAAAGCACGTTTTGTGGAATAAATAATAATAAACTTATCTCATCGAGGATGCAATGATCATGACCAACATTCATCTTTCATTCTTCATTTTTTTTTATAAGCATGTCAGTGTTACGAAACTTGGGTCGGGGAAATACTTGCACAACACGTTACTCATATCATAACATAAAACCAAACAAATAATTAACAAATTTCAGCAAAGATTTGTTTACTTTTAGTTCAAAATTTTCATATTTTTATTAATTAAATACAATAAAAATTATCTGAATTTATATTTCTTTCTCATTCACCAAAAAAACTAAAAAATTTGGAGTGAATATAATATTAATTTCTTGAATTAATTTTTTTATTTCAGTATTTCAAATTCTAAAAAATACTATTTTAATCTTTTTTATATCAAATTTAAAAATTATTTTAAAAATCTATTTTAGTTTCTCAAATTTATTTTTTAAATACTAAACATTTTTTAATTTAAAAATAGGCATTTTTTAAAAAATTTAAAAGCACAAAGCTCTATTTATCATAATTTTTAATAATTAAAAACATGATTTTGATTATAATCATTTACATTAATTTACAATATTCTCGTAACTTCAAGACAAATTAAATACTAATAATATAAACAAAGTACATACTAATATATAGATAAAGCTACTATTATTTACAACTTCAATTTTAGAGAATTAAAAGAAAGGAGGAAGAATTTGTAAAAAATGGAGGATAAGTGAAAATTTGATTGAGAAATGTGTGAAAAAAAAAAAAAACATAAGAATGAAATTATGTGACACATTATGTTCTCTAAAATTTGAGTTTAATATGCATTTTTTTATATCTATAATGGATTAGGTGATACCTGTACTCAATTATGGCAGTTATGGGATACCATAATTAATTATGATTTTTTTTTTCATTTTGATTTTTATAATAATAATAATAATGATTAAAAATAATAAATAAAATAATTTTTTATTCATTTATCAAACAACTTTTATTTTCTCCTCTCTATTTCTATATTCTCTTCTAAACGGAGTATAATAAAATTTGAAATTAATAAATTGATCATTTTCATATTCAACTATTAGAAAAATAATAAGTGATTAATATATTCAACTTGAGATTAATTGTTTGAACCTGCTGGAATTTGGTCCTTATTTATCCATGAAACTATATTAGTCTGAGAACAAATCTTGAAAACAGAGAATGAAAAAAGAAAGTTAATTATTTGAGTTTTTTATTACTTTTTTTAAGATCCTGCATTATTAGCCATCAAATTGGTAAACTGAAATATGAACTCCAGAATTCTCTTCTTACATAAAAAAATACCAAACTTGAATAATAATTTCAAAATATAATAAATTCAAAATTTAAATTTCTATTAAAAGTATTCACATTTGATGTTGATAGTGTCTTGAGTAGATTTATTTTAAAAAATAAATAGTTTGAGAAAATAAATATAAGATTGAATCTACCCTAAATCTATAAATTACCAAGGATGTCCCCAATGTACTTTTCTTTTCTTTTTTTCTTTTTTTACATTTCACCATAACAATAAAGCATGACAGTGAAAAAGGTTCTTTGGAGAAAGCAACATTGGAAAATAAAAAGAAAAATAAAAATTAGTTGTAATAATGTAATGATAGCTTTCTATGTCCTTTTCTTTTTTTTTCTTCTTTCTTCTTCTTCCCATTCAATCTTCCTCTTTCTCTTCTTTTCTTGCCGCCCCACACTCTCTTTGTCAAACCATCAAATACACATAGCCAATACCATAACACACACGTTCAGCTCCTCATAGCTCCCGGTGCCAATTTTTTTTGCCGCATAGAGTAAACACAAGAAGGAACATTGAAAAGAACACCGTTGCCAATTATCCTTTGTTTTTTTTTTTTTTTTTCCACAATCATACCAGGTGAGTCATTTATCTCTAATTTTTTTTTTTCATACCCTTTTTTTCCTCTAATTTTTAGGTTATACTGTGATCACCCCATATTTTTTTCCTGAATTTCTGGGTTTTCAGGGATTGGATTGATCTGTAGGATTTTTTTGATTCATGCTGAGGTACGTTGAAGTTTGAATTATGATAAATTTCCAAAATAAATTTCCTTTTTTTGTTGTGACTTGTGGTGGTGGGTCATTGGATCTTATCTGGGTACCCTTTTGTTTGCTTATGCTTGATCAATCAAAACAGGTTTTAATTAAGGGGAGAGTTATCAAAGGCGAGAGACAGAGAGGGGAAGATGGGATCAGAAATTGGAATCAAAATAAGGAAAGTTGTTGTAATTTCAATCAGAGGTGGTTTCAGATCAGCTTGCAACCATCCATTCCTTTTGGGGTTTTTCTGTTTCTTGCTTTTGTTGTACAGATCTTTTCCTTTTCTGTTTTCTGTTTTGGTCTCTGCATCTCCTGTTTTGGTCTGCACTGCTATTCTGCTTGGGACCCTTCTCAGTTTTGGGCAGCCAAATGTGCCTGAAGTTGAAAAGGAAGAGAAAGTTACTCATGCCATTTCATCCTTCCAAGCTGGGTTTCCGGAGGGGGACACTGTTTTTGCTAGCAGAGATGAGAGCTACTTTGTGAAGGGATATTCAGAAAATAAGAGTGATGTGGAAGAGAGGGGCATTGAGGAAGCAAGTTCGGCTAGTGAGAGGGATAATAGGGAAGAAGAAGAGCACGGCTTGCGTTCTGAATTTCCCCCAGATGATGAAAACTTACTGGATATTCAGCCTGAAAAGCAAGAAACAGGGGAAGTGGAAGCGGAAAGGGAATTCCACAATTTTGAGTTGGGAAAGAATAGGGAAGTTCATGAAGAGAACCTGACATCCGAAGCTGTTTCGAGTGATGATGAAGCTCTTGAGAAACAGTATGTCTTGGTTCAGAAAGTGGATGATGATATTCTTGAATTTGAAAATGAGAAACCTCTGAGAGATCATGTGGACTTTTCTGCTAGCTCTTCTTGGAAACAGGTTGAAAATGATGATGACAATGATAACTCGGAGGAGTCAGGTTCTGACGGGGCTGAGAGCTCTTCACCAGATGCTTCCATGGCTGACATCATTCCAATGCTTGATGAACTCCACCCATTACTAGACTTAGATGCTCCACAACCAGCTCATGTGTCCCGTGATGGTTCTGATGCTGCATCTGAGAAGTCTCAGAATAGTGATGACGACAGTGTCGAATCAGATGATGATACTGAAAACCCCGGTGATGTGGAAGATGGTATTGACGAACGTGATGATGAAGAGGAAGAAGAAGCTACAGGTGGCAAAGAGGATGAAAGTAAATCTGCTATTAAGTGGACAGAGGATGACCAAAAGAATCTCATGGATTTGGGAAATTTAGAGCTGGAAAGGAATAAACGGTTGGAGAATCTTATTGCCAGGAGAAGAGCAAGGAGATTGATTACTGAGAAGAATCTAATAGACTTGGACTTTGCTGATATTCCCAGTAATGTTGCGCCTATTGCTACAATCAGACGAAATCCGTTTGATTTCCCTGATGACACCTTTGCTGCCATGGGGTTACCACCCATTCCTGGATCTGCTCCATCTGTTCTACAGCCTAGACGAAACCCTTTTGATATTCCCTACGACTCAAGTGAAGAAAAACCTGATCTTAAGGGGGACAGTTTTCAACAAGAGTTTACAGTGTTTCATCAAAGAGAAGGCTTTTTTAGGCGGCATGAAAGTTTCAGCATGGGACCTTCAGTATTGGGGTTATCCAAGCAAGAGAGGTATGATTGGAAACCTGTCTTTGTATCTGAAAGGATGGCTTCAGAGGGAACAAGCTATTCGACATTCCACAGGCAATCAAGTGAAGTAAGTGATTCAAAGTTGAGTTCTGTTCCAGATACTGAATCTGTGAGTTCAATTGATCAGGATGACAGGAAATTCAGTGAGCAAGACTTGTCTCAAGAAACTGAATTGGTATCTAATATGGATCTTGCTTCTGAAGCTGTTGAACATGGAAGCCAAACTTCTGAAGAAAATGATTCTGTTGAGATGGTACAAGTTGAGGAGAGAAATGTTCGCCATGATGAAGTTGAGATAGTGCTGGGTGGGGTGGAAAATCCTTCTGAGATGGTGTTTTATCCTGAAACAGGAGAGGTAGAAATCCATGAACAATTTAATGCAGGGGAAACACATTTGAGAAGAGAACCAACTGATGAGGAGAGTGACAGCAGCGACAGCAGTAGATCAAGCCATTCTTCACTATCAGAAGTAATTGACAGCTTACAAGATGAGAAAATAGATAGTTTGCAAGGAGATGTCCATGCCTCTGAATCTAGAATTTCAACACAAGCTTCAGGGAAGGAATCAAACCTCCAGCATGTTAGTAGTGATGAGGTGGAAGATAATCAACCTGCAGACCCTGTTTATGATTCTAGTCCACTGGCTTCTGAAAGACTCCAATCATTTCCTTCACTATCTTCTCTTGATTCTGCTTCGGAGTTTTCTGAGAGGGCATTGCCTCCTGCTTCAGTAGAAGCTGCTAATGTGGCAGATAAAGAGTCTGATGTGCATGATCACAGACAGGACGGTAATACTTCTGATCATGATAAAACTGAAGCAGCCTCTTCTGAACTTCAGGTGGTAGACAAAAATGAATTGAGGTCTGAGAAATCTGAAAATGTGACTAATGTTGCTGCATATGAGTTATCTGCAGCTAATGGATATACAGTGGTTGAGCCTCAGGTTATCTCTGTTTCTGTGGATTCAAATTTGTCTTCGGATATGGGATCAACTGTGGATGTGACGCATTCAGACTTAGTTCGTGGACAGGATCTAACCGACCAAATACATGTCAATTCTGAAAATTCTCCAGATTCAGATTATCATATGACTTCTGAAAAGTCACATATATCAGATAATGAATGTCTGGAGGAAAGTGCTCTCCCCAATGAACTATCTACATTAGTCCAAGATGAAGATGAAATGTTGGATTCTGTGGCTTCTGATGCCCACCATATTTCTTCTGATGGTTCATTTATTCCTGCCCAACAGGATTTGCAACTTTCTCCAGCTGCAGGGCCAGCACCAGTGGATCATCCTAATCCACCTTCTGAAGAAACTGAACATACAGAGAAGATTTCATCAAATAGCGATGGCATATTTCAGATTCAGCAGGATACCTTGTCAAGTTCTGTGGAGCAAGGTGAAGCCGGTATCTACCAAGATTTGGATAAAAATATGGTTGCTTTCACTTCTGACAGTCATGAAAGTGATGTGAAGCCTCCCTCTAACATGGAGAATCGTCTGTCAATCTCAGATAAATCGGTGGTTGCACAATCTTCTAGTGATCATGATGAAAGTGAGGTAAGTCACATGACAATTTATGCCTCCATTAATCTAAATAATTTATCCATTGAAATTCATTTATCAAGGAAAATTACTTGATGATGTCCTAAAAGGAAATAGTGGTATTGTTTGATTTTAATTTTTAACACATCCTATTCATAACATTCTCAATACTTACATAAATCCATATGGGATCTGGAATTCTATTTATCAGTACTTGCCATTAAAATCATAGGATTATGTCACGGGCAGTAACTGCTTACTTCCAATAACGTTTGCTTCCCAGAGAAACACCTTTGTTCTATACTGCAGATTCTCTATTTTTTACATTTCAATTAATTTGAAAAGAAGTTATTTCATTATTTTTCATTCTCAATAAAGCTAAGGAAAACAATTGTATTTTTAATCTATGTTTTCCTTTTTTTTACCCCATTCAGATATTGAATAAAATAGAATTAACTCCTTCATTGAAATTTAGAAAATAAATAATCAAATATTCTTCATAAACAAGTAAATAGATCCCAACCATATAAAATGCAATTACTGTTCGAGTTTTCCTTTTCAAAGATACCCAGAACTCAGAAGGAGAACAAGATATTTTTCTCTAAATTTTATTGGTTTTGAGCTTGTCTCATATATTCCCATTACCCACAAATCCATATTAACTTGTGGCTTTTCCAGTTTTCCTGATCTTTTCTGTTGTATTATCATGAAAACTCAATTCCCATCTCCAACTGAGACTGCTGCTAATCCTTGTATACCGAGAAAATCTTACTTTTATTCAGGTAGGTTGGCATATCAGATAGGTTGTGATTATCTAATTTGTTAGGGATGACGCAAGTTTTTAGCTTCTGCTCCACCAAACAGAAGAAAAGAACTTCTATAGGAATTTTTTAGAATGATGATAAATGCAAATGGGGTCAAACACATAGGATGGTTAGTAAGAATATATGTGAATTTCAGTTTCATTGTTTGAATTATGTATTCTTTGACTATTTCTACAAACACATGATTGATGTACGGGAATAACTTCTGTCCTTTTGAGCTGTTTTTTTTGAAAGCTCATACAACCTCTGCTAGCATTTCGCATGTTCCGCAAAAAGTGTGGTTATGGATTTAAGACTAAATTGGCTGAGTAAACTGATCATAATTTCTTTAACATTCTGCAGAGTTCTTATGCTATCCAGGCTGAATCAGCACAGAGTTTTGGCAGATCCAATGATGAAATTGGAGAGTTGAATGATGCAACTGACAAATTTCTTCCAAGCATTTCTTCTGTGACCTCACAAAAGTCTGTGAGCCCTGGGTCACCCACTGTTGACGTGGATTTGGAAGTTGATAGGCATGGGGCAGATGAAAATGAAGACCAAAACGATGTGCTTGTAACTGCAGTTGCTTCGGAAGAGAGCATGTCTCCGGTTACTGAAGAAAATAACAATGAATTTGATGATATGAAGGAAATTGATGAAGGATTCTTGTCAGAATTGGACACTGTTGGAGACTTTCGTGTCAATGATGCTGGTGTATCACTTCATACTGACATTGAACATGAGAAAAATAGAGATGCTCCAGTTTGTTCACTCCCTAAGGATGTAAAGATAGAAGAGCTTGAACAGGACATCCCAGTTCTTGAAGCAAGATCACTTGAAGATATTAACCTGGCTTTCAAGCAAATTCAAGAAGGAGTGGATGTTAAAGAAGTAATCCTTCCAAGTACTATTAAGGATCAGCATGCTAGTGAAGAATCTAAAGATCTGGAAGTTAATTCAGACCTTCAAGTTGTTGAAGCCAGATCTCTAGAAGATATTAACACTGCTTTAAAGCAAGTCTCTGAAGGTAATAAAGGGGAGCTTCCAAATTCCTTGGATTTAAAAGACACTTCTTCAGTCGAAGTTGAAGAAAATGAAGTTGGCTCATCCAAGGTGAATGAATTATTTGATGTAGCAACCAGTTCTGGGGAAACGAGCAGAACTGTGGCAGATATTACAGAAAATATACCCGATAGAAGCTCCAGTGTCAAGGCAAAATCTCACACTAAGAAATCTACTTCCAGTTCCAGTTCCAGCTCAAGCTCGAGCGATTCTGATTGATATGGAGAGGCCACTTTGAGCAAAGAAGAAAGAGTTGTAAGTTTCTCGTTCATGTTGCTTTATTTATTTTTTCCTTCAGTGATGGGAATTTAGCCAATCAAGTCTTGGCTAATGGTAGTCAGGTCAGGTTTCGTAAATTTTGTTCGATTGGTTTCTTCAAGAATGAGTTTTTGGTTTTATTTCTTGAAGCGTGCAGTTTTTTTGTTCAATTTTATCCCGAATGTGAGCAATTTGGCAAATATAGGGTGCGTGTTTATTTCCAACAGGTGCATATTGTGTAGTCCCAAAAGAAGAAAAGAGAAATTGGATTATTGTACATTATACTTTGATTCTAGAAATGGGTACTGGACTTTGTTTATGTGTATACATCGATCAGTTGTGCTGTTTTTTCTTTTCCTTTTCTTATTTGCTTCTTTTCTCGTCAACTTTTTACGTCAATAATCTTTAGCTTTTTGTTGCAAGGAAAAAATCATAACATTGTTAACCTTTACATCAATAACTATAATCTTTTTAGCTAATTGAGACTTGGGTAATGTAATTGCTGTGTTCAATTTTGACTTTCTACCCTACTGACCAATTCATGAAATCAGCCTTGTTAATTCTTGGATACTCATTAGTGAATAGTGAGAATTCTACCCATTCTTGTATAAATATGAACTGCATTTGTTCTGAGTACTTATCATATTAGTTGCTCTAAAAGGTAGCCGTAAAGTCTATTTTTACTGATTTTGTTTATCATAATTTTTGGATCCCAAATTGTATAACCAGTAAAAGGTAGAGTTTTAAAATGCTTTGGCATTTCTAGTTGTTTTGATTTATCAGCTTCCGTTACCTGGTTCTTTTGGGACATTGTAATCATTCTATATATTTTCTTACCTAGTTTTCCGGCATAATGGTGTTGCTTTTAGACGAGAACAAAGGTTTAACAAAAGAATTGTATATGACCCTTGGGGAACCATTTTTGCAGAAGATTGAAACTCGTTTAGTTTCAAAATTGTGCTTCGAATTGCCTTCCATCACACGTACCAGTTTGCTGCTGTTTTTGAATTTATAATATTTTATACTCCGAAATTTATAATTTACGCTTTACTCTTCAATTTCAATTCTCATAAAAATAGGGGCACAATACTTGAAGATGTTTCTATATTAATTGCATTACCTCGATAAACAAAAACGAGAAATCGTCATAAATTCACTCACATGCAATTTTTTAAGTGATGTTTATAATAATAACCTTCAAAGAATCAGAGGGGTAGCAACCAAAGCAAATGCCATTACAGCGTATGTCTGTGTTATCATTTCTTTTACAGGCTCTATTGTTATTCTCGATGTTTAACATGATAAGATATTTCTCTTAATAATATTACCAAGCATGGTGACTAAGGAACTATGGCATTAATTTCTGGAAAGACAAGCTACAGCTTTTGTTTCTTGTTTGGTGGCCCGGAAGAAGTCTCAACCTGCAGACACATTTGAAAATTGCACAATTAAATACAATACTAGAAACTTTTGTCTAGAAGCACTACTAGGGTTTAATTTTTTTTCTCCACATTCATGAAAATATATAAATTTTAATTATAGTCTTCTAATATTCTCTTATGATCATCCCTTTAATGTCCAATTCTTCTCTTTATTGTCCATCTATTTTACTCTTATAGAAACGTCAAGCGAAGCTATTTAAGCATTTTTGCGAAAAAAATTAATCCGTAGGATAAAAAAGGATTGTGAGCAAAAAAAATAAATGCTAGAACTGAAAGTAAAAATCATTATATTTGTAAGGATGAAAATAAAAATCATTATATTTGTAAGGATGAAAACGATATTTAAGCTTTTTTCCTAAGCTTCTCTTCTGGCAGACAATGTTATAATATGCTGAAAAACAAACCGTAAGTAAGCTTCTCTTCTGCCTACTTCGAAGTACAACATTCATCGTAAATATAAAAGAATGAATTTCTTACAGTATTCAGTTGTTCCCTGATGTATGTCATGGATCTCAGCATAGCTTCAAGTGTGTCCCTTGTGAGATGAAACTTCACCTCTGTTTCTCCTGATGGAGACTTACTGTAATCATGCAGCTACAAACGAAAGCAGGTATCACAATGCAATCCTTCATAGTATCACAAAGGTACATTACAACAAAACCAAAAAAGACATTGCAAGTACATTTAAGCACTTCAAAATATCTAACAGTACAGTGTTAACAAAATTTTAGTGAATGCTTCTAAAAGCAGATTTTGATTCATAGTAACCACGTATCATACATAACTCTCCTCGTTACCTTGAGGCTGATTATAGCCACTCTATCTGCAGGAGATGATCCGCGATTCTCCATGGTCCACGTCATTGATTTGAGGCAAGGAAGGCTTTCCTACCATGTTAAGAAACAAATTAAATTCAATAAATAGCCAAAAAGAAGAGAGAGGTAGGGCGAGTATACCATTTGCTACTTGCAAGGATATTTCTCTTTTACAGTAAGAGACACAATTTAGATAATAAAGAAAATGGATTTGACTCTTTGAAGTGTATATTGTGGTAAAGTAAATAATCATAATAATTAATGAGAAAAACAGAAGTTAATATTTCAATACATAAATAATTTATTATTTATGTACACACAATATCACCCAATCTTCTAGTCAATTATTAAAATTATTTATTTTAATGAGTTACTTAAGGACAAGTTCAAAAGTAAATCATTTAAGTTGTTAATAAGAAAATCAACAATGAATATTACGTAAATATGAAATATCAAATCATAAATGTAAGATTGTTTTCACCAAATGCTGATATTGCTTTGTTCACCATAGGCTATTTGCAGTGCACTCAACTTTTCCTCACATTCACAAAATAATCACATTAAAATCGTTGAATAAATATCAAATCAATCCATTCATACTTCGAATGTGCATTTAGTTCCAATTTATCAAAGATAAAACAATGCCATCTTCATCTAATGTGTTCCATGTTATGGAGCGTGAAATGCATACATCTATTTTTCTACAGGCATTTAAAAACTCCAAACCAATGAAAATCAGACGTTTCATATTTTATTTCAATAAATCAGAATTAAAACAGGCATTCAATTTCTGAATCGTCCAATCTTAATCCAACGGTCACCAATGCAATCACTACATGAATTTCAAAACAACTGACCGTACTGAATCCGGTTCCTTATGTGCTACCTACCACGTCATCACAGGGAGTACCGGCGTCACACTGGAAGCACGGCGGCGCCGTTTCGAAATCGGCGCGATTGAGCGGGGCAACAGAGCCGAGGTCTTGCCGCGGCCAGAGCAGCGAAGGAGCACCGTTCGGCGTCCCCTTCAGTTGCGGCAAGGCTTCCTCCTTCCAGCGATCGCTGTTTCGCCGCAACGAGGAGAGTAGATTCGTCCGGAGGTGGAGCGGAAGGTCGTGAGGAAACAGTTTCAAAACGTCGTCGTCGCGAGGGAGGTTGTTGCGCGCACATTTTCCGAGGAGGGAGCGGAGGCACGCCAAGACCTGCGAGATAGGTGAGTGATGGTGGAAAAGAGGGAATTGGCGGTGAAATTGGTGACGTGAAAAGGTTACTTACGGGGTCGAGTTGAGAGATGGAAGAGAGGCGGAGGAGAGATTGGAAGCGAGACTTGTCGGAGAGTGGAAGACCGGTGTTGCGCGTGGACCAGAGGGTGCAGAGGATGCGGTCCAGTGATTCCTCTGATTGTAAGTGCGATAGCTTGTGAAGTTCGTGCAGCACTTCGGTCTCCTCCATATGTGACCTTAACTTAACGGACTCTTACACCGCCAACAACGACCCGACCCGAACCCTTTGCTGCTCGGTGGTTCGTTCGGGTTTGCTATGTTTTCCAGAAATTATCGTGGTTACTCTTGGAAGCGTGTAAATTAAAGGGCGAGGAAGGTTGTTAAAGGTTTAAATTATGAGAAATATTTTAAGAAGTAAGTGGCTTTTAGGTTTTTTTACTGAAACAGTGTGGTTTCCTTTATATCATGTTTAAAAGGACAATTTTATTTTACAGAAGTTTTATTTAGAAACACATATCTCTTTTAAGTTGTTTAAAAAAAAACTAAAGAATATTGTTTCAATTTTATTATAATGATAAAATTATATAATTATTAGTAATAATATTATTATGATTAATTTTATTATTATTATAAAATTTTAATAGTATAAAAAAAGTACAATATCGAATATACTGGAGTCGTATTTTTTCAAAAAAAATTCTTTTATTATAATAATAATAATAATATGTTTATGAAATATATAATTTAAAAAGAAACGTAATTTTATCTTATTTTTTTAATTATTTATTTATATTAAATTTTTTATAATATCATAATTCTTATTTACAATATTTTATATCTCTTTCATTCTTTTTAATAATTATACTTTAATAATTTGTATAAATATTTACTTTTCCATAAATAAGTATATTCTATAATATTTTAAGTTATTATAATTTTTTTATTATTATAACATGATATCCATAATTATAATAGGATAGATTAGAATAAGATTAACGAGTGAATCTTAAACTTAATATTTAATAGTTTAGAGGAAGAAATATATAAATAATTTATTATCTCTAATCTTTCTCACTTCCATTATTTTTCCGATTTTATACTTCCTTACTCAACAAAATAATATATTTGAAACATAAAAACATCCAAGACAGGACAATATTTAAGAAATAGAAACATTCAAGATATCTAAATATTTAAGTCACATAATAATTTTTGTGCGTAAATATTGATTTAAAATGTTTAATTTTCTTCCTCAAAATTTTGTATTTTTTTTCTAATTAGTAAGACTAAACTTTTATTGTTCTATTTTAACATTTGGAAAAATTTTTTAAGAGAGAAAGATTGTTATCCAAACAATGGATTATTATGTAATGTATGGTTGGAAAAGAATAAATATTCTAAGAGAAACCTTCTCATATAATAACTAAATAATTTTTTTATTTATTTAAAAGATTATTAGAAAATAGGCTAAGAGGTAAATATCATTGTACCTTATTTAGTAGAAAAAGTAGTGTATATTTAAAATGAAAGAAAAAAAATGATTACTTTTTTTTGTGATACCATTTTTAAAAAAGTTTATGTTTCGCCATGATTATCTAACGCGAGTATTAATTTATAGATTTGTTTGAGTTTATAAATCTCTTCCTTATTCACAAGTGAACTTGTGAGAAAACTCATTTCTCTTTTAAACTTCAAACAAACTCGATTGATTATGAAATATTCAAATAAAAATGTTATTTTAAAATCAACTTATATATTGGAGAAGTGGTTGTGTTAATGTTTGCACAAAATTGAAGAGGAGAAAATAAGTTTTGTATAGTGATTTGGTTTACCTTTGTTGCATACTCTTATAGTCACTGCTCTCTCTCATAGTGTGTCATTTTTTCACCATTTGTGTTCATTGATACTTCATCTACATGTAGATGTTGTCTCTCACTTAAGATTACCTTTCTCATATTATATTTTGTTTCTTTTTTATTCACTCACACATTCACACATTTTATATAATTTTTATTATTATATTTATTTATAATTTATTTTTTCTTATTCTTCTTTATTATATTTAGATTGATCTTAAAATGTTTAAAAATAATTCAAATTCTTCTTATGTTAATATAGTTACATCCTCACCTCATTTCATAACACCTCATTTTATAAGAGTAAAAATATTACAGGAAATAGGAAAAAAAATAGATGGAAACATGGTATAAATGTTTTGAGAAATAAAAAATAAAATAAAAAAGTAAATGTAATTATTATTAAAAGATTTTTCATGTTCAAGCATCATCTTTCTAGCACTAGATATGATTTTGAACCTTATGCTTCTATGGCAAATGAAGTTAAAATTTTACTCATGTTGGTATAAAAGTTAAGAAGGGATTTATGAAAAATAGAAAATTGAATAGGATTACGGAAATTAATGATGAATAATAAAGTGAATAAAGTAAAAATATCTGAAATAAATTAAAAAAAAAAAGTATAAATCTAATGATGATAGTCAAAGACTTGTAAAAAAAATATGATAAATTTTTTTTAAATATTTAAAAATTTTATAAAAATAAAAATCACATAAACCATCTAAACTAAATTATAAATATTAGTTTAATTTAATTTATATTTTAAATTAAATTAAAATCGAACTAAAATAAATTGTATTTAATTGTTATGTTTGAATTGTGTGAATGTAATAAAAAATTTAACCGAATTGTAAATATTATTAGTTGGGATGGAGGGCAAACTAAATTTCAAATTTTTTTTAACTTTAATTGATCAATTTATGTTTTCAATTTAATTTATGATATGCGAAATAGATATTGCTGATTTGTTTTTCAACATTTACATAGTTGTTATATATAATAATTAATTTTATCTAAATTGATTTTTACAATAGAATTGTTAATGGTTATTTTGTATGTTTTTAAAAAATGGAAATAAAATAAATATAATATTTATATTGTTGAATTTTTTTTTAGAAATTTTATTTGAATTTTTTTATTAGAAGTAAATTATCATTTAAAATAACTATAATTGATAGTAAATTGAGAAACAAATAATAAGTATTTGAATAACAAATATAAGGACTTAGATGATGCGTAAAAATTAGGAAAATGTTACATGGATATCCTTTTTTTTAGACACGTGCATGATATCCATAAATCGTGCACATCATATTTATGTTGAGCGGTGTGTGTTGAACGCAAATATGATGCACTCAGCGGTT
Organism: Macrotyloma uniflorum; assembly: GCA_016859785.1. Classification (NCBI taxonomy): domain Eukaryota; kingdom Viridiplantae; phylum Streptophyta; class Magnoliopsida; order Fabales; family Fabaceae; genus Macrotyloma; species Macrotyloma uniflorum. Next base: position 334,012 of record BDMB01000092.1, on the reverse strand, counting down.
TATAGGTGTCATGCGAGTGTCTCAAAAAAAGCGGGTGTTCGTCTATCAATGCTAAAAAAATTATGATATTGTAATGGTACAAAATTATATATAGTTGAAAGATTATGATATCATGACAATACAAAATTATTTGTGACTAATGAGTTATAATACCGTGATGGTGAATATATGAAACTTTGAACTACTATCATCTAAAATTTTTAAAGAATGTGCGAATAAATTATAGAGATACTCTAAGTGTAATGTAAAAGAGATATTTAAAACTTGAGGGAGAAGTTGGAGGATGTTAAAAGTTCATTTAGTCTTGATGTACACAATGTGCTTTTGGGGATTTGATACATATATTTTTTTTAAATTGAATTACAAAATATTTAAGAATTAAAAAGAATGAACTCAATATTTGAGTGTCTTCAGACGAAGTAGAAGATCTTCCGTTGATAAATTATTATTCAAAATCATAAAAAGAAAATGTAAATTTAGTAATTAAATTACTTGATGAAACAATTGAAAGGATTAAATTTAAAGAGAAAAAGATAATGAAGAAGATTAGAGGTTTCAAACACATGTTTATTTGGTTGAGGAGACCACTTAGGATAAAGTTCGTATAATGGAACTATGTCCTTGGGATAAAGCCTGAAAAGGAAGGTATGTCATTGTATTTTGAATTCATGTTTGATGGACCTTAGTTTAGTACTGTTAGCATATGAATGTACACAAGTCCTTAAAAATTAAATCCCTGAGTAAGTCCTTGGAGCACTGGATAACTACAATTGGTACTTAAGAGATTATCATAAGGTTTGTATAACCTTGGAGTTACAACACTAAATTTTAACAAAAGATCACATTAGCCGTTTGGGTAAGTTAGACATAAATTTGAGCTATCATCCATTGGTAAGAGCCCACCTTAGTATCAAAGATAGGGTGTATTCATAATAGTCATCCAACTCAAATAAAGTAAGTTTACTAAATTTTGAGAGTTCTGGTGGCAACAGATTGAAAATGTGAAAAGAAAACAATTAAAATTACGAACAATGAGATATGATAATAGAATCTAGTAAAGATTGGTTTATTATTTGTGACTTAAAAGGAATGAGAGTCCCACCCTAGATTTTCAGAGATAAATGATGAGATGTCAATCGTATCTTCATATATGGGTTAGTGCCTTTAAGGGTAGATGGACACACAATGTCATCATGAACGAGGATTCTTGGACGAATCCAATAAAGAATTCAAGGGAGGAGAAGAATATTAATGAAGACTCGAATATGCTTATTGAGAGCTTCAATAATGACACAAAGATGGGAAAGGACTCTAATAGGTGAGCGACCTCAACGAGGTTCTTCATATGAATCTCTTCTAGTTGTGCTTTAGTTTTATACATAAACTTTAGATGATTGCTCTAAGTGTAGGTCTTTTCTCTTATTTTACATTTCACTTTGTTAGATCTAAGATTCAATTATACTATGTAGTTTGTCATTTTCATTTTTTTATATGTGATATTTGATTAACACATGTATATTGATATCCATTAGAATATATATTTATCTATTTACTTCATGAGTCAAATGATGATTGAACTTTTCGTTAATTTTGAATGAACCTATATGAAATAAAGAATGAACATCTTATTTAACTATTAAACATATTTCCCTTATGAGTTCAAAATTAAAGTGTTACAAGAAACCTATGAATATACTTATGCGTATAAAGATATTGGTACAATAATTATGTTAAGAAAACTTTATCTTGTTATGCAAGACTTATGGCATTTAAGTTATTAGGGTTTTTTTCTAAAAACAAATAATTATTTAAAGATAATACGATAAATTATTTCAAGATAAGAAATTTTTTATAATCATGAATTAATATATATTATGTCTTTAGAAAAATAATTATTTAATATTTTATAATAATTAAAAGAAAATATTTTATTCTAAAAGTATTTCATGAATTATATTAATATTTTAAAGTTAATATTAATGATTTTAAAATTTTATATTATCTTAAAAGATGGATATTAATGTAATTATAATGGACGGAGTTACTGTCCCAAAAATTTTAGCTTTTATTAATTATTATATATAAGAACAAAAGAAAGTTACTATCTCTTCCAAAATTTTTAATTTTTATTTATTTATTTATTTATTATTATTATATATATATATAATAGTAATTTCATGATCTTATTTATTAATAAATATTAAAAAATAAATAAGAATTATTCTTTATAATTTTTTTATAAATATTTTTATTATATTTTATTAGAAAAAATAGTTATTTTTTTTTTAATAATAATAAATAAGAATATTTTTTTTAAATTAAAAAGTTAATAAAACAAATATTTTTAAAATAATTATTTTATAATTAGTAATAACATTAAATAAAATATACTAATATAAATTTTTATATTTATTGATAAAAAAATAAAGTATTAATTGGCTTCACATAGCTTATTATAAATTTTAAATATTTTTATCTCATTTACAATATTTTTTTATAAAGTTTTAACCAAGTTGTGATTTAAAAAAATCATAATAAAATTATATAAAGGATTAATATAAATTTAACCAATATAAAATTATAATAAATTTGTCTTTCAATAATTAATTTCATATAAAATTATAAAATTTTATAGAAAAGTATATGTAAATTAAATTTAAATTAGCATGTATGTTAATATATAAATATGAAATATAGATATAATTTTTTTTAATATTAATGAAATAAACTATAGCTTACCAATTTAAATTTAATGAATAATGTTGAAAATTTTATTAAGCAACCTATTATGCAAATTATTGATTAACTTATTCTATAATTTCATTCCAAAATTATAAGAATTGAACATGAAAATATTAATATTGATATTTTGGTAGTGATAATTGAAAATGTTTACAAATTTGGGATTATTTTTATCAATCAATAAAATCAAATTCATAAAACTTATATAAAATTTGAATTGTATAATTATTTTATGCATGTGTATTCCTTTTTTCCGAAGATCACACATCATCTAGAGATAAGGTCATCAGGTCGTCGCTATCTGACCATCCATTAATATATAGACTCACATTCGAGTCGCTATAGAGACGTAATTGAAGATAAATTGTTCTCCATAGAGATGTAATTAATTTAATCATTAAGGTAGTTTTTTTAAGATAATTTTGTTATTTTTTTTATATTGTATTTTATTTTCTATTTTTTTATAAATTTTGTTATTTTTTTTATATTGTATTTTATTTTCTATTTTTTTATATTATATTTTATTTTCTGTAAGCAAAATAGATAATATACTGGTGTTGATTTTGTATGTAATTTTTTTTACAGTAAATAGAACAATTGATAACAATTTTTTTACATTCTCCTTATATTTGCATAGTAAATAAGGTGTTAGAGATTCTATATGTATAGAAATAAAGAGATAAAGAGTAAGTTAAAATATATTAAATGAGTATAAACATCATCTTCCACTTTCTGTAAGACTTAAAATCTATTTTTAATACCGATTTAAATAATCATTCTTTTCTTCTTATTGAATATATATAAAATTTAGACTGTTGAATATAAAAAGTTATGTGAATTGATAATAATATATGGGAGAAAAGAAATATTTAAAAAATTGAACAATAATTTAAAAAATGAATATTAAAAGTTTGATATTATATTATTTAAAAATTGATTGATAAAATTTAAAGATAACAACTTAGTGAAAAGATATCTAAATAATAAAATAATAATATTAATTAAAGTTTTTTTTATATATTATTTTCGATTATTTACGTTGTCACTTTAATACATAATTTTCGATTATTTACGTTGTGACGGTTGGTTTGTTACACTTGTGTTAAAATAATTTTTGAAAAAGTGAAAATGTGAAATAATATTAAATTAGTGCTTTTATAAATAAGTAAATAAATTGCTAATTATGGCGTAGGAGTAGCTGCTAATTAAGTTAAATGTAATCTGTAAAGGCAATGTAAGTTTATAAGAAGTGAATAATTATGAGCATGATGTATCGTTTAGAAGCAGAGTCTTCTCTTACAGGCCTCAAAAGGCAGTGTGTAGAAGCATCCTAATTCTCTAACAATTTCTTCAATCAAATCCTTGCATATATAATCCTGCAAAGCCAACCCAATTCTTCCAAGCTCTCTTTTTTCTCCCCATGCAACATCCCTACACACTTCATCCACACTTTTTATCATGGCTTTGCTACTCCACATCACCAAATGCTCTTCGTCGTTCACTTTCTTGTTCCCTGATTCGCATGTCATTCTCTCGTACATGTATGTGCTGCTGATTTCTTCCTCTCCTGGCTTCTTTAACAGCTGTTGTTTCTGTTGCTGTATTCGCGCTGTACACAAAAATGTCATCATCATCGTTATTCATATTATGTTTAATCGATTACAGATACACAAGTGATGTGATGGATAAGAATAATTTGTACTCTATATATGTTTATACTTATTAAAGAATTGGATAGACAGTTGGGTTAAATTTATCATATATAGAAATATTAGAGACTATCTGGGTTCCTTTTATTTATGAAAAATATGTATGAAAAATTAGAGGAAAAAAAATAGTACAATGTAAAATAGTTTTGCGGATTTTTATAATTAAAAATCATATTAACGATTATTTATAGTTACAGGATAATATAGTGACCATTAAATGATATTATCTAAAACAAATGTACATTTTGTACTGAAAATTGGACATGTCCATGATAATATCCTCAAGTGATGACCCGCATGAATTTATGTAGCAGGAGCAGTAGTGGAGTACCTGCGCAGGCAAGCAACAAGGGTCTTGGTTGTTGGGAGAGGGTGGTTTGGGTGGGGCTATAAATAAACAAAACCCTGAAAAAGTGGGTTACTACATGGCAGGTAAAGCTCCAAAGGTGTAGGTGCCTTCTTTTTCTCTCTCCACCCTCCTTTTTCTCTCTCCACCCTCCTTTTTCTTTTCTAACATCTTTTGACTGCCTCAATTCATGAGGCACACTCTCTAGACTGAGTTTTAGTGGTCCAACATCCATCCACCAAAGTACCATATTTTATTAGTCTTTTATTGTTTTGGAATCAGAAGAAATAAAACCAACCTGTGGGATTCTTTAAGTTTGGTTTCTAGCTAAAAACATACAGTAATTTCTGGGAAGAGGACATGAAATATTTTTATCTGAGGTGAAACTTCCATAGAAAGAACATTTGGAAAAGAGGAATTATTCACTGTTTTCATTTTAACAGATAGCTGTCCATCACTTTTATGTTAAATTGGGTGCAGGATGATTGCAGTGGTAAGAGGGAATTAATTTTGTCTCCCACTATGGTCATGATGGTGTGGAATACAAAGAAGTTATGATTTCGAAACATGGAATCCTAAAAATCATGGGCTGCTGCAGCATGTGCTTTTCGATCAAAGATCATTGTCCCTCCTCTTCAAGATCAGTAGTAGTAACTACTTTAACACCATCAAAATTAATTACAAAATATGCTTCTTTCTAGCTTAGGGATTGTGGATGTCCTTTCATAAAATGACAACTAAGATGTTTGGAATTGGCATTATGGCATATGCCACGTATATATTGATTTTAATAATAATAATAATTAAATAACTTCACTTTTGACTTAGCATAACCTTACAAGTAGACCCAAAATTAGAAAGGAAAAATTTGCTATTAATCCAAATATAACAACTAAGCTTAATTAGCTAGATGTGCCCTCTCTTTTTTCCACTTTAGTCATTTCATACCTAACAAGGGAGAAAAGAAAATACTTTTGAAAATTTACATAAAAGAACTTTAAAAATGTGCAATAGATGAGATGAAAGAGATCAAAGAAGGTAATCAGCTTATCTAATGATCTAAATTCTATTTCTTGTCCTTAAAAACCTCTCTATATAAAAAAATCTATTCAGGAAGCATGAGCTAAAGCTAGAGGATTATAAGGTTATTTTTCTCAGGATTATAGAATCCTTTGTAAAACCAAACTCGTACTAAAAATATTGCTATTATAAGTTATTAAGCTACACTTAAAAAAAGTGTAGTAAATGAACGAAGCTAAGCACACTTCTTGAGTCCATGCAAAAGTATAAGCTACTTTATTATAAGCATATCTTATAAAAGAGTAATTACAAATAAAGATAAATTATATTATAGTAGATTTTTCATTTGCCACATTAATCTTCAATTAAAATTAAAAATTAATGTTATTTTATTTTTTAAAATGATGAAAAAGCTCAATGGGAAGGTTAGGAGGCTTACCAAATGAATGCCGTCCCGAGGGGCAACTCGGACTGAGTGGCGAACGAGTGAACTCGTCGAGCACTGACACCGGACTCGGTTGCTGCTGCTCCCCGTTAACCACCGAACACTTCACCTCCGAAACCGTTCTCAACTTATCTTCCAAGCCAATGGACACCACCGCTGGCGACGGAGACGGAGACGGCGACTGCGGAGGAGGATCCGCCAAACGCACGGCCTCGATTATCTTCTTCAGCGCTTTGAGATCCTCGTCGCATCTCTGCAACGCGCCGAGCAGCTTCTGCCTCTTCTCCGTGACCGAATCCGGCGGCACCGGAGCCGCCTCTAATCCCATGAGTCTCGCAACAAGCGCCGGCGCCTCGCGCCGGCTCTCCGTCGGAGGCGGCTTCACATTGGAGCGGCGAATCTCTGCCGGCAACGTCGGGCTCCTCGGAACCTCGTTCGACAGCTTCCGGTTGGCGGCGGCGGCGGCGGCGACCTTCGTATTTTCCGGTTGCGAATTTTCGGCTCCGGCGGGAGCGGGATTCTTATTAACCTGCTTCTTTCCTGAGAATAAGGACAAAAGAAAAGAATATTGTGTGACTAAAATTTCCCGAGAAAGGAACGAAACAGATATGGTGTGGGCCCGGAAAAATGCGAAACAAACGCACCGAATGTGATGAAGCGACGAGAGCGACGCGAATTGGAGTTGGAGATGAAGTGAAGAATGCCGGACATGCACCCAATTGTTTTCGCGTGAAGCTTCTCGGGCGGAGTTTCTCGCCGCGATGACGACGGCGACACTGCGCTGCTTTGTCGCTTCATTACTCTCTCTCTATTTCCTTCTTGTTTTTCCTCGTTTGACTCGCCTAGCCTAGCCTAGCCCAGTGTTTGTGTAAAAGAGTAACGGTTATCACAAGAACAACGTAAACTAAAGCAAATTGCACGTGGAATGTTAATTATCATGTTTCGGTTACTTTTTCTCTTTTCATTACTGTCTCTCTTTTTCTTTTTTTGGATCTGTGGAATGGTAATTAATTTGGTAATAATTATGTGTCTCCTTTGTATTTTCTATTCTGATTACTCCATTTTGGTTTAGTTTTATAGTCAACAAGTTTTGAATTTTTGACATGATTAGAAAGTGTAATTTCATACATAGGTTTAATAAGTAAATGCAGCAATTGTGATGTTTTTGTATTAAATGAGGATGTTTTAGAGTAAACATAGTGGTTATTTGTTGATAATGTTAAATATGAAGAATTTAGGAAGGGATTAATGATGTTAGTGATTGGTGTGAAGGAAATCCGTGGTGGGTGGGTGGGTGAAATGAGGGAGTGAGGTTCATTGCACGGTATGTGAATGAGTGGCACACCAAAGAAGGGAAAAGTAGCAGTGAAGGAGTGGTTAAAAGGAAAATAAAATAATGCCCAACTGGTCAATTGGTCAATTCCTCATGGTTTTGGCATCCAATTATGCATGGCACTCATTATTAACAATGAAAATCCACTTTTTAAAAATATCCACATTATATTCATTACTTATTTATTAAATATATTATATTAAAATATATTATATTTATATTTATCATACATATTTTTATAAAGAATTTTATACCTATTTTGACCGATATACTCAACAAATTATAATTATAAGTATCTCAATCTTGAAAAAAAAAAGTGAATATTCATAAGTAATTATACTATTTCCTACCTTATATCATTCCCTCCCTTATTTATTACCTCATATCACTTACAAGCCTCAGGCATACCTAATTTTATTAAACCTATATTTATGTCCCAACTTTTCATTTCTCAAAAGATATCCAAGAACCATAATTTAAAAAAATATAAATTTACCACTATATATACGTAGATTTAAAAAAACATGGAAAATATTTGATATACAAATATTTAAAAAAAAAAACAGTTTTTCATGCATTGGTATACAACTATTCATTAAAGAATTTAATTAAAATATACACTTGAGGTGAAAAAATATATCTTTGTTAATTTTATAATAACTATTTTAAAAATCATATTTTAGACTATTTCTTATTATCGTCAGTATTTATATTACATGAACAATAAACTTTCCTTAATAATCAATTATATCCACTTTTTTCAAAATATATATATATATATATATATATATATAAACTTAAATGAAATACTAAGATATTAAATAATCTCTTTGATAAATGTAAATCCTTTTATGTAATAAATGTATATAAATAAAAACCACTTATTACTTATGTAAATAACTTTTAAATTTTTTTATGTGTCTTTTATATATAATTTTTAAATTAATTATAAAAAATATTATGATATCTAATTTATTTTTTAAAATTTATAATTTATTTATTTATATATTATAATTAAATTTTTTATTTAATTTTATAATTTTTATAAAATTCTAATATGTAATTATTTATATATATTAATCTGTTTATAATTACGAAGAAATAAAATTAAATAAAATCTTTATTAAATATATATTATTTTTTATTTATAGTTAACCTTATCAAATTATATTTTTAACTATTTTTAGAATAAATTAAGAAAGAAAAGTCTAACCCAAATTTTAAAACCCTAATATAGAAGCATGAGAATAGGACCACAAATATGAACACCAACCTACTAAATGTATATTCTTATTAGTGGAGGAGATTGATTATGTGTTTAGTTGTAAGTTATTTTCAAATATAATAGTATTATAAGAAGATTTTAAAAGAATTTATAACCCATGTTACTGTAAAATCTAAGAATAAAATGATAGAAGTATTATTATAAAAACTATACATTATGACTAACTAACTACATTGATGACATGCCTAGATTCACCTATCAATTACACATTCGAATTCTTTAAAAGTCAACAAAGCTTTTGAAGGTATACATAATACATGTCTTGTTTCACTTATTCTGTAGTTTAGGTCAAGTTAATTAAGAAGCAGAAAGAAGCACGTGGTTTTTGAAACCTTGGAAAGTAGCTAAATAGTAACGTTAGACCCTAAAATTACATAATTACAAAATCTAATTAATCTAAAATTTAATATTATCATGATTGAATTAATATAAAATATTTAATGGCTATATTAATAAAACTTAATATATATACTAAAAGTTAAGGAAGAAAAAATATCTACTTAAAGGTAATTTATTTCTCCAAAAATCGAAATATTTTTTTAAAATTATTTTTATGATTTTTTTTTTTCAATTTCAACATCTTTATCATTTATGATGAAAAAGTATAATATTAATGTAAAATATTTTTTTCATTATCAGATTAATAATTAACATAAGATTTCTTCTCCTAAGTTTCATAAAGGTTGACCCTCCTTTCTCTCAAGTTAATAATTAATAAAATTATTATCTTAAATTTACATAATTAGGTTAATAATTAACATAATCGAGTTAATTACTATATCAGGACATAGTTATCAGATTATAAATTATTTTAAGAAAGCTACACACTGATAATGTCACACGAATGTTTAGTGTTATGTAAAAGTATTAATGTAACTCCAGCGATATTAAATAAAGCATAGTTATATATATATATATATATAGATTATTTATTCTAAAAATAAGTATAAATAAAATTGTTTTTTTATTTTTATATTTACTTTTTATAATTAAGTAAAGTTAAGATGTTATATGATTGAATTAAAAAAAAATGAAATAAAAAATAATTGTTTGACCTTTCTTATTCTTTAAATAATTGAGTATATATATATAATCAATGGAGTCCAGTTGCTTTTGGCTTATTCCATGATTACCACTCATAGCTTAAATCTAAAGTCATCGATTTTAAATAAAAACAAAAGAAAAAGAAAAAAAACCTGGAATTCTGTTGCAAAAGACAAGTTGTGTTATTCTTATACCCAATTATAAGGCTAAATTTCACAAAATATGTTTTCAAATTAGGTTTGATTAATTGTCGTGTTCTACTTCTTTTTTTAAACTTTATTATAAAATAAATTTTTAAATCCTATGTTTGAAAGAAAAATAAAAAATATAAAAAATAATTATAAAATATAATTCATTTTAAAAAAATTTCAGAAATAATTTTAGGAGTGGAGGTTTATATCTTATTTTTTAATTTATGTAAAATTGAAAAGAAAAAAAACACACAAAAGAATTAGAAAACAGCTCTAATAAAAAATTTTAAAAAAAGTAGAAATTGTTTTCAGAAACTTTTCAAAAATTTACATCTCAATGTTACCAATGATATGTTATTTTTTCTTTCTGCTCCCACAGAAAATAATGTGAACTTAATTTGATCCATAAATCAGGGGTTGGTTGGATTAACCTTTCAAAGCAATCCATTGATTGGAACTAATTGCTTTTTATCTTTTAGCTTTTTTATGTAACTTTTAGGTTTATAGTTTACATTTCACGTAACAACATTTGTCATTTTCTGTAAAACTTTTCTATTACATTAATTTTTGGATTGGAAGTTGAAAAAAAAAATATACAGAAAAATACAATAATTTAGTCTCGAAGAAATGAAAAAAAAAAAAAAACGAAAGACAGTATTATTATTCTATATTATTTTTTTATGAAATGGTAATTAAATATATAAAAACAATCATATATAATCTATTATGTTGTCATACAATCAATTAAAATAAAATTGATTTGAAATATTTTTTATAAATATAATTAATTCTAATTTTACAATCAGTTTTGATTTTATTTTATTTTTAGTTTTTATTATAATAATTATAAAATTATTTAAATAATAAATAAAATTATTAATAATGAATAAACTAATTTTATTTATTAATTTCTTTTCAATTAAATATTTTTTTTATTCTTAAATCTTAATTTTCTCCTTTATTAAACCGATACTTAAGGTTATAGAAGTTACCTAATAATATTTCAAATGTGATTAAATATATAATAAATCATTTTAATTTCAATAATATATTTATAATATCTTTATTTGATTTTTTTTTTATGTTTACGTCACAATAAAACATATATATAAACTAACTAAAAATTAGATGAGTAGAAAAAAAGATATAAATGATAAAAAAATAATTAATATTATCTTAATTTTTAAAATTTATAGTTAAATAAATTATTTTTAAATGCGACAATTAAAAAAAGAGAACTTTAAACTACATGCAGTAAATATTAACCTAATTGCTTAGTTGACCAACGAAACAATTATTTAGCCGCCGCAAATTTAAGGCATTTTGTTTGGAAATAATCTTCCAAAAATATTTTCTAATTAATATTAATTTACATACTTGCGTTTCTATTCTACTTACAAAAATAATCCATATATATATATATATATATATATATCTTAATTATTTAACAATTGACATGAAAATATATTAAATTAAAATTAAGATGGAGAATTTTATATAATTGTTGCAAAAATAGTAACGGGCCATTTTTTCTCCTGACACATTTCATTTGGGCCAATTCTTTTCTCGCCCAACTATTTTTTTTCTTTTTTGGACAATTCTTGAATAAGTAAAAAAAAAAATCATGTTGGTTTAAGTTTCGATCTTAGTTGGGCTTGAATACAAATTCTCCATTTTTCAAGTTTTTCTTCCCTTTTCAAATGCTTCCAAAACTCTCCAATTTCTTTCTTTCTCAAATCCTCAAACAAAGGGTTAACTAAAATTAGACGTATCAATCCAAAAAATTAGGTTTCATTTACTCTAAGTATAAAATTAGCTTAAAACAAAGTATATTAAATTGAAACAAGCTAAAGAAATTAAATAAATGCATCATTTTGCTTTTGAAAATCATTTAATAATTTCATTTGATTTATAATTGCTTCAACTCGTCTCTATTGTGGACCAAAATCACTTATATTTGTTGACACTTGTAAATTTTATTAGCAAAGAATACAAAATTGAAGTTAATTGATTGTCTTCACAATTATCAAGTGTATAAAATGATGAATTTATATAATCGTTTAACGGGTTTTCATCAATATGGTGTAAAAATATTTCAAATTTATTAAAATAGATAAATTTTTTTTTAAGATTTATCATAATTAATAAATCGTGCTTATAGTAAGAATTTATATTATTATAAATAAACTTTTGTATTTGAATGGTGAATTAGATAACAAAAAAGTCATATTAATATTTTTTTAAAAATAAAGTTATCAAGAGATAATATAAGTTTAGTATTATTAATTTTTTTTTAATTTATTATATGTATAAAATAATTCTATACGTATAAAATAATCTTACATTATATAAAATTAAAAATTTAATTGTATTACAATATAGTTAAAAATATGTAAATAAAAAATTTAAATAAATTAAATAATAAATTTATTAGAAATAAAAATATAAAAAAATAATAAATAAAACATTAAGATTTATATTAAATTTGATAATATTAATATATTATGATTTTTATATAAATAATTTTTTATAATTATTACTTTTATTTTTATAAAATACATATTTTTTGGATTTTTTGAATTTGATTAATTAATAGATTTTTATTTATCTAATTATTGACATCATATAATTGAATCAACAATGAAATTAAATTTATTATAAGTAAACTAATAATTTTCATTTCAAATTAGATAAAATGAAATTTCATAAACCTTATATATGTTTTTATAATTTATATATCATATTAATTATTTATAAATATGAAAATGAATATAGGAATAAGACAATATGAGTTTTTGAAACTTTCATAATCACTGATTATTTAATTTAATTATATAATTGGTTTGTTATCAATTTCATTACATAGAATTTATTTATTTATTTATAGATAAAAATTTGTAGATAATAAACAAAATATATAAAAATATATAGATGATAAATAAAATAGTAAATAAAGAGTATTATCTATAATTTTTTATGATTGAAAATCTATGGGTAAAAATTATTATAGTTAAATTTTTTATAAAAAATTTTATTAAAAAATATCTATTAAATAATAAGTAGTTAATATCTATCACATTATTTATAATTAATATCAAATAATTTTGTTAAATAATTTTTTTTATTCTACCATTAAAAATTGTGTTACGGTGGTATAATTTAAAAAAAAAAGTCGTCTTATTATACTACCATTTACCTATTATAATAAATTTAAAAAGATTTACTCATTTTAATAAATTCAAATTTTTTTTAATCCATATTAACACAAAAACCTTATTTAGTTCATTAGACAATAATATAATTTATAGAAGAATCTCCTTTGCAAATAATGAATATAATATCTTAGGTTTGTTATATAATGTGAAGGTAATATGACTTTTGTAAGGAGAAGGGACATTTTTATTAGGGTTTAGTTGACTCGTTTTTACTTTCTTGGATAAAGTCATACTTTAAAGCACGATTTCATTTTATAGAAGTCTTGTTTCATAGAAAGTCATGCTATTAAACACGATTTCACCTTTTTTTTCTTCTAAAAATTAAAGAAGTTGTGTTATTAAGTACTGTTTCACATTTTTTTTTTTTTAAATTAAAGAAGTCGTGCGACTTCACTTTTTTTTTTTTTTTAAAAAATAAAGAAGTTGTGCTATCAAACATGATTTCACCTTTGTAATTTTTTATTTTTTAAATTCACCTCTATTTTTGTATTTATTTAGTTATAATTTAAATTTTGTTAATTCATCTTTTTTAGTTATGATTAATATGTTTAATTCATCATTGAAAAAAATTGAAAAAGATGAGATTAAAGATAAGTAAATTAATTGAAAATGAAATAAATCAAAGATCATACATTGCAAATGAAAAGTAATTAATTAGAAGATTAAAATGAAAATAAATTAAAAGAGATACATTGTAGATCTTGTTCTTCCTGTAAGGTCAAAGCTGTCTCTTACATCTCTTTTTATTTCTGCAAGGGTTGTTACATAGCGCAAATCAATTGTTTCAATAAAAAATTCAATATATGTCTATGTCTGGCCATGTTGCACGTTTTTATGTGTTGTTTGAGCATTTTTCCATCTTCTAATCATTTGTTGCACATCAGAATCAATATTGATTTCTATGGAGTCGTGAAATAGTTTATTGTTGACAACTTGGATTGGGCGTCGATAGTTGATCTTTGTTATTTGTTTATGGTATCCATAATCTAGTATTTCACTGATTTTTTGAAAAAATTGGTTGAAAGACCAATTGTGTTCAACTACCATTTTCCTTGGGTAAAAGCTTGTGTAAATAAGTCCAAAACCGTGTGGAGATTCCTTAATGGTAGCATCTTGGAGAGGTTTACCGAAATAAAGTATGACTTTAGTAGAAATAATGGGTTGATCGTTTGATGAAGAGGCTATGGGATGTGGGTTTAGAAGCATGGTAATTTGTTCAGGTGTTCTGGCCAAGATTAGATACGATTCGATTACTGTATCTATAGAAAATTGACACTTCCAAGCAAACATCTGTGCCACATGAACATCAGTTAATATGAGAACTATAGTATATTATTCTCACCATTGAGATTTGGTTGACGATAATACAGCTTCGTAAATGTTATCTCTTGAGGAAGAGTCAGCGTAATGCATATTTTTTGTTTCAGTTGCATGAAGGTACATTGGTATGAGATTCGAAATAAATTAGGTGATGGACCTTGATAGCTTACACCTTCTTTGTTATTGATAATTTCACCATTTGCAAAGACAATAGTTAGGTAATAATTAGTGAAATCTTGACTATTGGTGATGCCAAAGTCCTCAATCTAAAGATAGTTTAGAGAATGAGAAGATGAGACTAGTAATAAGAAATGTTTTATTTCGTAGGGTGTAGTGCATTTGTTGAAAGATAATGTATGGTATTTATATAGAAATGATAGAAAATTGAACATAAAATTTGGATGTTCTAGATTTAGTGTATGTAATTAAACAATTGAGATTTGTTGAACTTCCCTAAGCATTATTGATGGGTCACAATTGTGACTAGAGTAATGAAAAAAGTGGTCAAAAAGTATTGTAGTGACAATGACTAAACATTATTGATGGGTCAGAATCGTGATCAGAGTCTTGAAAAAAGTGGTCAAAAAGTGTTACAGTGACAATGACTAAGCATGATTGATAGGTCATAGTCGTGATCAAACTAATGGATAAAGTGGTCAAAGTCTTGTAGTGTGTTCGATTAAGCAATGTTAATGTGTCACATTCCTTATTAGAGTGAGTTTTTGTTTGAGTTTAGTGTTTATGGTTTAATTAAACCTCATATATTAAAAAAATATATGTATTTCAATAAAGAACACATTAATGGATATTTAAAAAATTGTACATAGTACAAAATGTTTACAAGACAAAGATAAATATGAATAATAAAAATACAACATGTCTAATGACGTGAACCAGTTCCACAAAGTGGTTTTCTAGTTTGTCGTCTTGGTCGCCTCCGTGATTCTTCTCGTGGTAGTGGTGGCGATGACATGTCACTTTGATTGCTCTTGTCATCTTGTACTGTGGTTTCCGTGTTTGATTCTGATGGTTCAGGTTGTTTGTATGATGGCGGTGTAGCAAATAACTTTGTAGTTCTAGGGAACATTTGGAATGTCAATCCAACTTGTTGTGGTTTGAGATGCATTTGAGATGGAAAAGATTGTAGTTGTCCCATGTTACCATAAGAAGGTTGGCTACTTTAACCAAAATTTTGTTGTGAACTTAGACCAACCTATTGATAACTACTTTGAGCAAATATTTAAAAAATTTAAATAATCAAAACTGAAACAGTAAAACCAACTTCAGAGCCATCGAAAATGTAAAACTAGAAATGGAACAGGAATATTGGAACATAATTTCTAATCATAAAATTTCATATCCAAAATTTATTATTTTATTTAAAATATAAATAATTAAAAAAAAATACATAAAATTGAAAATTAACATCTACAAACAAAAATTTAAAAAACACATAAAACAGAGATACTTCACTTCTTCACAAATGAATGTACCTCTTCTTGAACGCATCAATTTCTTTCCTCACAACAACTTACACACTATAATTTTTTCAAACAGTGCACACTATTTTTTGAGTTTTCAACTCAACAATACCCTCTTTTATAGACTCAGGATCAACTGTGCATTATAAATTTAAATTCAATTTTGTGGCATTGATTTGTTGTTTGAATACTTGTTTCAAGTTTGAATGACCAGTGCATGTTGAATACTGAATCACTGATTCCATCATGTGCCAAGATTCTAATACACACAGAATCCACAATAGACGCTGCACATCACGATAAAGTAGATGCTTCATTCCTTCACAGATGAATATATCTCTCCTTGAACGCATCAATTTCTCTCCTCATAGCAATTTACACACTATAATTTTTTAACACATTGCACACTATTCATTGAGTTTTCAACTCAACAATGTCCTCTTTTATAAACTCAGGATCAACTGTGCATTATAAATTACAATTCAATTCCATGGAATTGATTTGTTGTTTGAATACTTTTTTCAAGTTTGAATGATCAGTGCATGTTGAACTGATTACTGAATCACTGATTCCATCATGTGCCAAGATTCCAATACGCACAGAATCCACAATAGACACTGCACCTCACGATAAAGTAGATGCTTCAGTCCTTTACAAATGAATATACCTCTTCTTGAACACATCAATTTCTCTCCTCACAACAACCTACACACTATAACTTTTTCACACAGTGCATACTATTCTTTGAGTTTCCAAATCAACAGTGCCCTCTTTTATAGACCAGGATCAACTGTGTATTATAAATTATAATTCAATTCTGTGACATTGAGTTGTTTGAATACTTGTTTCAAGTTTGAATGACCAGTGCATGTTGAACATGAATACTGAATCACTGATTCCATCATGTGTCAAGATTCCAATACGCACAGAATTCACATTAGACGCTGCACCTCACGATAAAGTTGTGACCATGTGGGATACCGTTGAAGTCGTGGTTTCAAGCACGACTTCAATGCCATATAAATCAATTTCAACCCCACTCAAAGTGTACCCACATCTGATTCGATTTCTTCTTGGTACTTGCAGCTTCTCTTCTTCTCAGAAATTCCAAAAATTTGCGTGAATTTTTTGTTGTAATTTGTAAGGTTTGTAAATTTATCAATTACAGTTAATGTTAGGGTTAGGGTTATATAATCAATATATTATAATTGTACCAAATTTATAACATGTTCATGTACTAACTATTGTTACTGATATTTAATTATTGTCCTTTTGTTTTTAAATTTGGTGATTTGGTGGTTCTTAACATATATGTATTGATACTTTTTGTTGTGAACTGATTGTGTATCTTGTTATTGTAGCAGATTCAAATCATTTGACATTTTAAATTATTCGCTTATAATTTCTTTATGTTATAGCTATAATAGAGTTTTGATGATTTCCAAAACATACGTAACAAAACAACTTAGTTTTAACACAGGTACAATTCTTAATAAATTTATTTTTTATATAAATAATATAAATGATGAGGGATTATAATGAGTTAAGTGATTCATTTGAATGTATTATCTTTAATTTCTAACAAATGTATTTTTTTTTAAAGACAAGTACTATTCACTTGCCCTTTTAAAATCTAAGTCATTTCATTTCACAGATTTGAAATTAAAATCAAACTTTTTGAATTATGGTATTTTAAAAAATTATATATTATTAATATATTTTTTAATTTACTACATAATATTTTATATAAAATTATATCATAAATATATTTAAATTTTATATTTTTATATTTTTCTGCGACATAACTATGCATGGTAAAGTTGAAATATTTTAAAAAGTTTAATAATAATTGTCTCAAAGTTCATATTTAAATAAATAAAGCTATTAAAAACTAAGACTAATGAAAACAAAAAAAACTCTGACATTGTTCTTGTAAATGGGATCATATTTATTTTATTAGTATATAAAATAAATTATTTTTTTAAAAAAAATTATTCAATGTTAGCATTTTTTTTACATATATACTGAATTTTATACTCAAAGATAATAATGTTAGGAGTTAAAGGTGAATTAAAACTTCGTGATAAATAAAAAAAACACATAAATAAAAATAATTTATAGATTTATTATATTTTTTTATATAATTATTATTTAATATTTATTAATTAGTAATAAATATTTTTTTTCTTATTCTGTTTCAAATATTTAATATTTAATAATTAGGAGTTCATTAGTCATGAATTAATGAATGAAGTTTTTAATAAATTTTTTAAATGAAGTTATATTAAGTGTCTACTTGTCACATATTTGTTGCATTAAGGGTGTGTTTAGATTAAGAAGTGGATTTGAGGGAGTGAAAAATGAAAGAAATGAAGAGAAAGAGAAGAGAAAATGAAGTTGTTTAGATTAAGGGAAAGAGAGTGGCAAGGAGTGAAAAGTAAAGTAATATTATTTATTATTAATAATTTTTTTAATTTTTTTAAAAATTTATTATTATTATTATATGAAAAATATATAATTTAATAATATTATTAATAAATTTATTAATTATTTGAATTTATTATTATTATAAAATAAATAAAAATATTATTGTTAATATATTTTTTAAATTATTATTATAATAAAAAACAAAAAAATAAGAAAATATATATTATTTTAATATTATTAATACTTTTTTAAATTATTTATATTAAAATAACAATAAATAATTATTAATAATTTTATTTAATATTTATTATTATTAATATTTATTTTTTCTAATATTATATTAATTATTTATTATTATAATAATATAAAATAATGGATTATGGAAGAGAGAAGCGACTTTCGTCGCATTTCTTCGCATTTTAAAAAAAAAGGAAACTGAAGAAATTTTTTTCGAAATCTGTGAATCACATCCCTCAATTTTATAACTTTAAACGAAAGCTAAAATTGGGAAGAAAAGTAATTTAACTATAACTCAAGTATACAAGAAATGCATGAGATTGAGGAAATTGATTCACTTCTTTTATTCCTATTTTGTCTAAATTAAGTTATGCCCTTGTATTTAATTTTATTGAAATTTCAATTTAAGTAATCATATTTTTATTTAAATATATATATATATATATATATTTAATATGAAAAACTTATAAATTATTTTAGCATTATAAAGTTATGATATATTATATTTTTATTGTTATTTTTGGATTATTTAATTATTATAACAAATTTATCAATATTAGGTTGATAGTTGAATTATTGAATCTTGAATCATGTTTATTTTTTAGAATTTTTGGTATTCTAAATTATCATATTTGTAATTGGTAAAATTAGAATTTTATTTACCAATTAACTGAAATATTGTAAGATATGAGGTGTGATTGATTTCTATAGATATAAATATATTTTTGTTGTTATAGATGAGGAGATCCGAACTTTGACAATTATTTTCGCCTAGTTCAAAATGAAGGTTCATACCTGATATTGTGGACGATTTTTCAGAAGACGAAAATCAATACATGTAATTTGATGAAACAATAACATCATCATCAGGAGACCCTGACCACTACATTCAACAATGAATAGATGACTCGTACCAAATTGAAAATACCATGCAACTTAATCTGAAAGAAAGCATGCATTTTCCAACCAAGGAGGGTGTAGTGAATGCGATACAACAATATCACATTCAGTCAGGTTATAAATTTCAATTAATTGAGTCCAAATCTAAATATTATGTTACATGTTGTGTCAATTATGAAAACAACTGTTATTGGAGAATAAGAACATCTTATGACAAAAACAGAGATCGGTGGGAAATTAAAAAAATAGAAGCACCCCATACTTGTCTTAGTGCTGATTTATCTACCGATCATAATAGCTTAGATTTAACTTTTATTTTTAGAGTTATTTATGATATAGTTAAAACAAATGTCGGTGTAGCCGTAAAAACAATAATAGTAGAAATAAAAACCCGTTATGGGTATACAATTTGATATAAAAAGGCATGGATGACAAAACAAAAGGTCATCGAAATAGCCTTTGGAGATTGGGAAGACTCGTATAATGAGCTTCCAAGATGGTTTCAAGCACTACAAGAAACTAATTTGGGGTGCTATACAATGGTTCTCATCTTCCACCTTCTAGTCAAGAAATTTGACTAACATATGTGTTAGAACGTGTTTTTTGGTCATTCAAACCTTGTATCGACAGATTCAAATACTGCAAACCAATAATTCAAATCGATAGCACATTTTTTACTGGAAAATATGAAGGAACTTTATTGACTGCGACTACTCAATATGGGAACAAAAATATTTTCCCGCTAGTATTTACAATAGTGGAAAGGGAAACTAAAGAGGCATTACTTTGGTTCTTTCAACAGCTTCGGCAACATGTCACGCCTCAACCAAATTTGTCAATGATTACTGATAGAGGGAGAGAAATCTTGGCAACTTTAAAATCTCCACAACTGAATTGGTCGATTTGACCTCTCTTTACTGTATCAAACATATTGCATCAAACTTTTAGAAAAAGTTCAAGAATCAAGAGTTCAAAAACAAAATCGTTAACATAGGTAATCATTATTTGAAGTACTCTCAATTTGCAATATTTATGTTTTAATTTGTTAACTCCTTTTTCTTGTATTTGATAGGTATGAGATGAGACAACCATATGTTGAAACAAACTTAGTTGCTTTGCGGTTAGAGTGTGAACAAGCTGTGCGGTAGTTAGAAGAAATTTCATTAGAAAAATGGACTCAAGCCTTTGACCATGGGAAAAGATATGGTCACATGACCACAAATTTGGCTGAATGTATTAACTCAATATTAAAGGGAGCTTGATCTTTGCCAATCTACGCTTTAGTAAGAACCACATTTGAAAAGATTAATTCATGGTTTGTAGAGCATGGATCGAAGACTCAATGCATGTTAAAAGCTGGTCATCAATATCCTGAAGAAATCGTGACTGTGCTAAACCAGAATGAAGATTATTCAAGGATGTGTCATGTGCATAACTTCAGCAGAGATTATTAAGAGTTTGATGTCGCAGAAAGAGTAAATATGCGTATTGGTGGCTCCCCAAAATATTTCACAGTAAAAATAAATAATTGGTGGTGTCATTGTGGGGAGTTTCAAGCTTTTCGACTACCTTGTCGTCATGTCATGACTGTGTGTTCCTTTGGTCACCTTGAGATTAGTCAATTTATTGACCCGTCTACAAATTGGAGACCATCTTCAAGGTTTATGAAGGGAAATTTCATCATGTGCAAAATGAAGATTATTGGACTACCTACACATGATCAAATCTCATACTTGACCCACTACAAGACGTAAGCTTTCAGGAAAATCTATTATAAATCGCATTCATAATGAAATGGATCAACCAAATCCAAATAAGTCCAAAAAATGTTCGTTTTGTAAAAGTGAAAATCATAATAAAAAAAATTGTCCAAATAAACAATAATGTATTATTATTATTATTTAAATAAATATGTATTTTAATCTTTTCATTTACATTACTTTTTCACCATTATTTATAATATAATTAATTTATACTATTAATAAACATTGAAAAATTAATTTAAATAATATAAAATAAATTCAAAATTAATATTTTATATAATCATAATAATTTTTACAAACAACCATTAAATACATTAATTATTAATTTTTTTTTTCACGCAAACCCTAAAACCTATATTCAATTATTTAAAATAAATTTAAAAAAAAATAACTATAATTTCAATTTTAATAAATTTTTAAAAAAAAAATAAAATCGTGTTTAAAACGATTTTTTTAATTATTAAAAAAAAAAGTAAAATCGTGCTAGTGTATTTTAAAAAAAAATCATGTTACAAAGAAAATAAATGGTTAACTTAACTCCTATTTTTAAATAAAAATACTCATTTTTCATAAAAAAGAAATTAAGAAAATGATAGTATTTTTTTAAAAAAAAAGTTTTATAATATTAAATCATTAATGAAAGACCAAAAGGAAGTCAAGTAATGCTTCTAATGGTTTTTTTTTTCCATATAGTTGTGAATGATTTATACGACCAAATTATTTGTATTATATTTATTTAAAACAGAACAGAAATGAAAGAGAATGTAAATGATATCATTCATACATGAATATAACATTCTGGAATAAACATCTCACACATCAAACGTTGCGCACACACAAACAATCTCACATATCAGTGTTCTGTTTTCTGACGCTGCGACAAGAAGATAGCATCAGCATTCTGATCACTGCAATAGAGGCAAGGATGCTGTTCAAACCCCTGACCTTGGAGGATCTTCCTCGCCCTCACCACCACCTCTCTGTTGCTCAACCCACCCTCCTTCTCCTCCCTCACCACCATCTCCACCGCGTTGCTGAACGCCCCATATGCCTTCCCGCTTCCGGCACTCGGGTTCATGTCCGCCGAGGTCTCGTCCGCCTGGCACCCGCTCAGCAGGATCCCCTCGTCGGGTCCCAGCGCCTCCAACGGACCATGCCATCCCGTTTGAAACCTCAAACTGGCGTCGGAGCCGAAGAGTTCTAGCATGTGGGTGCCCATGTCTGTGGTGGTAGCTTTCGTTTGGGAAGAGAGGTGGTGCAGTATGGAGTCATAAGGGATTGTCTTGGGGGTGAGGGTGTAACTGGTTTTCGATGTGGGATCTTTTTGAACGGATGAGGATGGACCTATTTGCTCTTTCTCTTTGTCGATGAGCCCTCCACTGTGGCATGAGTCTGAGAGGATTGTCAAGCTTGCACCCTTTGGTAGCAGGTTTACTAGTTGCCGAAAGTCCAAATCTGTATGTACATCACAGTGTAAGTAAATATATATATATATATATATAGAGAGAGAGAGAGAGAGAGAGAATGTAAATATATAAACTTATCCAAACAGGTTCAAAGTTATTTACTGAAGCAGAAATATAAAAATGAATTATATCAAGTGACAAGTGCATATTTCAATTGGGTGATTGGAGAGGGGAAACTATACAAACCAGTGATGAGATTGAAGTCACAAGGCACAATAGCTTCCTCTTGGTGGAAGGGGTGGGCATGTTTCTTGGAAGGGATTCTGGTTCCATGTCCACTGTAGTGAAAATATAGCACATCCCCTGCTTCAGCTCCAGTAACCATCTTAGTCAGTGCCTGCTTGATGTTAGCACCAGTGGGCATTTTACAAGAGTTTGGTGCATCAGTGAGCACCTCAATGTTACTGTCATCAAACCCAAATCGCTTCACCAAAGTCTCCTTCATGGCCAACACATCGTTTATGCAACCATGCAACTCATTGCTAGTGTTGGGGTAATTGCACCCCACCAAAACAGCCACCCTCTTCTTCTGCCCCTCCATTTTGATCTCACTTCAAAGATGTGAAAACAATGAAACAATGTTTATCAGAAAGATTGGTTTCTTTATGAGACTATTACTCACTCAGTTTTCTGAATTTATATAGTTCTTGGGGGAGCATTGCATTTGGGTATCCCTTTGGATTTGCCACAAGCAACATTATGAGACGTTTGTGTGGGCTTACAAGCGAGGGAACTTCTGTTTTTGGACAAAAGCAGGGTATGTGTGAAGAAGGACTTAGCTTTGGATAGTTATTTGGGAAACTATAGTTATGCTAATTTACGTTGAAGCAAGTAAAATTGTTAGCTTCAGGAATCACTAATCAGACAAGTTCAAATTAAAGATGCTAATTGGTGAATCTCAAGCTGTTATCTCATTGGAAATTCGGATAAAGAAATTTGCATAACAGTTTGAAAGGGATTTTGCTTGAAAACTATGAAAAAATAGTAACATTATTTTGTCAAATCCCCTTTTTCCCTTTCCCTTTTTCTCTTTTGTTTTGTTGGGTTTTATGTAATAAGAAAAAAACAAATGTTAGATATCACGTACCCAAACAAGTTAATATAGGTAAAATGTATGCAAATCTCGTTTTTTTAAGATAATTTTACATGAATGAATTATATTTAAAATTATTTTTATTATTATATTAAAATTTATCTTAATAAATTTATTAGATATATTCAATTATTTATTATGGAATTATTGTTCGACCATTCATAAATAATCAAAGTTTTAATTTAAAAAATCGACTCAAACACTTTGAAAACGACATCTCATGTTATCATCCAAAGAAACATATACAATTAGCTAAGGCCAGAGAGATGTTTGGAGAAAAGCTAGAAACGTGCTTATGGAAAATCCGATATACATTCCTAAATTTTGAAACACATATAATAAAATGGAAAAACTTATTGTTGAAGAGATAAAAAGTAGTTTTAGAGATTCCCAATTGATAGATATCCAAACATGCAATTATTGGAGTGAATAGAATGGATTCACATACCCCACTAGACGGTTTAGGTTTACCATGTGTATGAAAATAATACTGTCAGAAGAATCTTAGCATTCAACACTTCAACAAATTATTAGATGTTTGTAATTGAATGATTGATATCTGAAGTTAGTTTCAAATCGTAGGAACCTAACTTTAAGGATCCAATTATAAAAATAAGTAGAAAAATTAAGTTTTTTTTTTTTTAATCCAGTGACCTATTAATATATTAAACCTAAAAAAGAAAAAAAAAAAAGCTATTAAATGACCATTCTCGAACTACTTAGAAGCCAAGTTAAGCTTTATAAACATGTTTTGTCTAAAAAAAATTAATTAATTAATTAATATTTTATCATTGTTGTGTTCATCACAAAGCCCTTGCGTGCAAGTAAAGCTGGTATAGTTTGCGCATTTCTTCGACCAGCGACAAAAATTCGAGGTAACAAGTTCTTTTCATGCAAGTGATGGACACCACACGTTTTCCCATTCAAATTAAACATTCTAACTTGTAAACCTGAACTATCATTCTTTGTGGCTGAATCATTATAATATTTAATTAGTTAGATTTGGACAAAATAAATTATATGTTTAAAATTCACTACCAAAGGATTAATATTGAATTGTTTTTTAAAACAAAATCCTATGTTTAGAATGTTTCAAACAAGTGTAGGCCCAAGTTCTTATCAACTACATCTGAAAATGTTTCTAGGCCCAAAAGATTTTAAGGTTTCTGGGTAGATTTATTATTTTTCTATTAAGTTTTTCTTAGTAAGGTAGATTTATATACTGCTATGAAGTATTGCAGAGATATAATCAGTCTTGTTGAAGAATAAATAATAAAAGAAATAAAATAAAAATTAAACATTCATTATTCTGTTCAAAAGTAAAATAATTCCAAATCATAATATAAAGAAAGGAGGGTTGAATTTTTTGTTTATTTTGAACTTAATAAAAATTTGTTCTTTTAATCTGGATTGGGTGCAATTTTGATTGCTCAACTTTTTCTCTGATCTAATTAAATTTATATTTTTAAAATTAAACAAATTTAACAATAAAATCCTCAAATTATCATTTTTAACTAAAAATAATTTCAAAATAAAATCATTATCTTCAATCAAAATTATCCCGCCACAAAAAATAAAAAATTTACTGAAAAAGTAATTTAAAAAATCTTATCTTTGAGTCCTAATTTTATTGTGTTAGCATTTTTTATATTGTAGGAAGGTGGGATATGTATAAATGAGAGATGTCTATATTATAGTAGTTATGCTACATGTACAATATTGTCCATTATTCAATTCATTATTAAAATAGTTATGATATATATAACTTTTAGGATCACATTTGCCACTAAAGTTCTCACATTTTAAAATTTTGTGATGAACAAAGTTTTATAAATTTCTTAAAAAGTTTTGTATTTTGGGTCACAAAGTTTACCCTCCTCTTCAACATACAACATCATGGTTTGTATTCTGAAATCATAAACTAAAAGCAAACAAGATAATAGGGGGAGGTTGGTTCTTTAGTTTCCACTCTTTAAATGATCTGAATAATTTTTTTTGTAATCGTTCAACTCATTAGAAGTCTTTATTTACATTAAGTATCAAAGTCAATGTTATCCGTTGGTTTGGTTCTCAATAATTTTTTTTTTGTTATATGAGTACTATATTTTTATCATCCTATGTTTGCTATTAAAACTAAAGAAAGAGATGAGATGTTTTTCTATAATTTCTGTAATTGAAATAGTATTTTTTTCGGTATGCTGTGATACTAAAGATTGGACAAATCTTCATTGAGATAATTAAATAATTAATAAATGATAAAATACTTAATAGTTTAGATTTTGTAGATTTTGAAACTTATATGAATTTTATTAAGGGTAAGTAAATTAAAAAATTTAAAAAGGATGTTAGGAAGAGTTCAAATTTACTAGAAATTATTTATACAAATATTTGTTATCCAAATACGAATGAAAGTGGTCTTAAATACTTCATCATATTTATAGATGATTATTTACAATATATGTATTTTTATTTACTTCGTTCTAAGAATGAAGCCTTGAATGCCTTTAAAGTTTTTAAGATTAAAGTATATATAATGCGAAAAACAAATTAAGATTATTAAATCAAGTAAAGGTAGAGAGCATTATGATAGATAACATAAAATGGACAAACATTTTATCTATTTGCGAAATTTCTTAAAAAATATGAGATTGTTGCAAAGTACGCTATACTTAATTCTTCATATTAGAATGGTGTAATAGAAAAAAGAAATTGAATTTTAATAGATATGGTGATAAACATGAAAAAGAATATAAAATTTTCTTAATTTTTATGAATTGAAACACTTAAGATGATTGTGCACATAATAAATTAACTTCCAATTAAGTTATTTTAAAGATACTTTTTGAATTATTCAAAGATTGGAAACCTAGTTTACGATATATACATATTTGGAGATAGTCGTTTGGAGTAAGAATTTATAATTCACAAGAAAAGAAACTAGACCTTAAGATTATTAGTGAGTATTTTATTAGATATGCTGAAAATTCTAAAAGGTATAATTTTTTTCCCATCTCATAGCACTAGAGTTATGTAATCAAGAAATGTAAATTTTCTTAAAAATGACTTAATTAGTGGAAGTGATTTAATTCAAGATATTGATGAAAAAAAATCATTATGAAGTTCAATCTAATGATAGACTATCAATGATTCACATCCCCATTCACAAGTGTGTTAGACAATTAATGATTAAAATTTCACAAGTTTCTTAAGATTATAGTGTAGCTCAAGTTGTTGACGAAGTGAAACAAGTAAATGTTGGACAACTTGTTGAGCAATCAATTGAAAAAGACCAAAAATTTTAGTGATTATAAAATGTATTTACAATAATCGAATTATAATATTGAAGTTGAGAATGATCTTGAAACATTTTTTCATGCTGAGTTATAAGAAATTGAATTTGTGGTATAATGCAATGAAAGATGAGATAGATTTCATGAATTCTAGTCAAGTTTGTGATCTTATTGAGTTACCTAATGGTGGAAAACTCATTAGATATAAATGAGTCTTTAAAACTAAGAAAAACTAACAAGACAATATTGAGAGATATAAAACAAGACTAGTTACTAAAAATATTCATTCAAAGAGAAATAATCAATTATAAGAAAATATTTTCTCTTTTGTACTAGAATGATTATTTACGAGTAATCATGACATTAGTAACTCGTTTTAATTTTAAGTTACATAAAGTAAATGTGAAAATGATATTTCTTAATGGTGATTTGGAGGAAGAAGTTTACATGAAATAACTGAAGGATTCTTCTCTATTAAGGATGATTACTTAGTAGTAAGCTTAATAAATCTATCATCTGTGAATTGAAACAAGATTCACATTAATGATATTTAAAATTTCATCAAGTTATCTTCATTTGGTTTTGAAAAAATATTAAGGATCAATATATATATTAGAAGGTTAGTGGGAACAAGATTTACTTTCTTGTGTTATATGTGAATGACATTTTGCTTACAACTAATGATAAATGTATGTTATATGAGGTGAAATAATTTCTCTCAAAAAACTTTAATATGAAAAATATGAGTGAGATATCTTATGTCATAGGCATTATGATTCATAGAAAATGATCTCGAGATATTTTTGAGTTTGTCTCAAGAGACCTATATCAACAAGGTTTTAAAGAGGTTTAACATAAAAGACTATTCAGCGAGTGTGACTCCCTAAAAAATTATCTTGAACGAGAACACATGAAAAATATTTCATATACTTTAGTTGTTAGAAGTCTTATGTATGCTCAAGTTTGCACTATACTCGATATTGCATTTGCAATTGGAGTTTTAGAAGATATAAAAGTAATCTAGGTATTGACTATTGGAAAGGTGCAAAGAAGGTAATGAGATACATTCAATGAACCAAGGATTTCATGTTCATATACAAATAGATTGATAATTTGGAAGTGATAGATTATTTTTATTTAGTAATATAAAAAAGTCTACATTTGATTATGTTTTTATGTTAACTTGTGGAGTTGTATCTTTATGGAAGGTGAGTATATTTCTTATTTTAAAGTTACCTCATATGGTGTATGATTAAAAAATTTTATATTTGGGTTTAAAGTTGTGGACTCAATTAATAGATCATTGAAGTTATATTATGATAATTCTGATACGATATTTAATAAAAATGAAAGTTAAGGTAAATATATCAACATTACAATATTTAAATATAAGATAACATCTTAAAAAAAGAAATCATTAAAATCATTAAATATATTAACATTGAATTGATAATTGTTCATCTTTAAATAAAGAGATATCATTAAAATTTTTTAATAATTATATTAACACAAATAAGATTTAGTTTGATGATGTCATAATCAATAATTTTATTTTTGATAAAATTCTTATTTAATTTAATATTTTTTATTTATTTTTTCACATATTTATTTAAAAAAATCTTATTTAATTTGATTCTAAATAAACATATGATTTATTTATTAGAGTTGATAATTTTTAATAAGATTGATATGGTATATGTGTGAGATAATATTTGTTATAAGAAAACTTTATCACCATAATTTATATATTTAATTTCTTGTATTAATTGATGATATAATAAATAGATAAGGGAAGTTGTATTTTTTATACAATAAAAATAAAAACTTAAAATATGTATAACAGATATTAATTCTATAAATAATTATCCTATATTATGTACTGTATAATCAATTATTTAATCTTAGATATTATACATAACTTTTGATATCATATTTATCACCAAAATTCCCATATTTTGAAACTCTTTTATAGACAGGGTTATGCTTTGTGCCTTAGGTCTTTAAACTTACTTTCCTCTTCAACATATAGTATCATTATAATTTTTTATTTACATATTTATTATAAAATCTTTCAATTTTTCACTAATTTTCTTACTCCTAATATTTTATATCTCGAATACAACATGATCTCTAAATATTTGATAGAGAATGATAATTGGATAATTTTAAAATCATAAAATTAAAATACATGGAAAAAAATATAATTAAATCTTTATTTTATTAGTATATTAAACAATCTTTGATAGTAAATAAATTATAGACTTAAATTTAGTCAGCTTCAAGCACATATAGCTTCATTAGTCACTTGAAAAAAACTTTCATCAATAAGCTATTTATTGAAATGATGATTATGATTAAAATTTAGAAACTAATTAACATGACTTCAAATTCCTTGGTTCTGAAGCAAATTAACTTATGAATATTTTTTGCCCCTTCTTGCACTAGACTAGGTCATAACATTATTTCCTTGGCTTCCTTGTAAAATCATATATATATATATATATATATATATATATAGAGAGAGAGAGAGAGAGAGAGAGAGAGAGAGAGAGAGGTTAAAATTTCATGCTGTGCAGAAATATGGAGGCTCAGATACATTTCAGATTCAGAATAAAAAAAATGAAAAAATGATCAAAGATCTTTCCAAACATTAAAGTCAGTACTTGAGGCATTATAGTTTATAACATTGTCTTGACACCCTATGAAGAAGGTACTCCGAGTAGAATCAATGTTCACTAAAGCATGAGCTTTGTCAACTGGACTTGCAGCTACAGCAATCTCATCTCTGCCAATGGTCACTTCAGCATAACCATCATCTTCCTCACTGTTCTCCAACTGCATACATTCATAAATTTTCCAATTCATGATCAGGGTGTGTGTTTGTGTGGAGTGTTTCTAGCAATTTTTTATAACAAACAATCTTGTCTTCTCATCATTTCTATAATTTAGTCATTTTCTTTTAAAACAAAGTTTAATTTAATGTATTAGCAATTAAAGAAATTTACAATCTGCCACTTTTACACTCTCTTCTCCATCCATAAATCCCTCTTAATATGACTGTTTTTAATTAGATAATAATATAAAAATTATAATCATTCTATTTTAATTAATTTCTTTAAATACACATATTTATTTAAAAAATTATTTTTTAGATTTAATTACTTATTCAGCTTCTATAATCAAACAAAATGTAAAATTTACATCCTATGCTTACATATATAGATTTAATATTTTTAGTCTTTATACATACAGATTTTAATGGTACTTATACTTCTCTTTTTTTTCTTACAAAATACTGTTTTTGTAATAAAATAAGTATATTTCTATTTTTTTAATGTCTTTGTCTAATCTACTCATCTAAAAAATAACCAGTTTTTAGTTTATTTTAGTAAACAAATTATGGACAAGTTTGTTTGTATTTTATTTTTTAATTTTTTAATAAAATATCAGATTTTTAGGTTTTTTTTACGTGTTTTTTTTATATGTTTATTTTAAAAATTAAGTAGTTTTATGTTTTTTTTTCTTAAACAAATTCTATCTGTTTTCTAAATGAGTAATTGTTTTTAAAAAAATTGCTTATTTCATAAACATTATTTTAAATTTAAACAAACTGGTTCAATATTCTTAGTTATTCTGAATTTAGACAGTAAAAACTAAAATATGTTAAAAATAATGTGTATGAAGTAAAAAAGAAATTAAAATGGTACAAATAAATTATTTTTAAATAGAAGAATGAAAAGAAAGAAAAAAAAGGTTAATCTTGATTACAAGTAAAGAATGTGTAGTGAAAAATTGAGTGAAGGATGATGGTGATGATGGTGATAAAGAAGGATGATGAAGTTGTTACCCTAAACCTGGTTGCAGCGCCCCAAATGAGGAAAGTCTCATTACAATCGTGGTGTCTGTGATTGCCTCTCCGCTTCCCAGGCCGAATTTCTCCCACGTGAAGCGACGAACACGTCACAGCTCCACCTGCACAACACAACACAAAATAAAAAATAAAATAAAAACTCTTCAAAATCTCTCTCAATTGCGAACGAACAATAACAACGCGAAACGACGACGTATTGGAAATGCATCGAAGAATGACGTAATTGGCACCTGAAACGCTGGAATCGAGGGCGAGAGCGATAGGATCGAAGAGCCAACCGCGGTTGTCCTTGGCAACGTCGGAAGAGTGGAACCGGACGAGGTTGGCGAGGGCGTCGCGGTGGGAGGAGTGGAAGGGAGTGTCGGAAACGCGCTGGACGCGGAGTGAGATCCACGCGAGAATGAGGAAGATGGCGAGAACGAAGGGGATGGAGTGCGGTCGCTGGAGGAAC
The DNA here is from genome assembly GCA_016859785.1 of Macrotyloma uniflorum. Classification (NCBI taxonomy): domain Eukaryota; kingdom Viridiplantae; phylum Streptophyta; class Magnoliopsida; order Fabales; family Fabaceae; genus Macrotyloma; species Macrotyloma uniflorum. Next base: position 302,383 of record BDMB01000092.1, on the reverse strand, counting down.
CACGTGACGACGGAGGGACGGATCTGCTGCGACGTCGTCGTTTGGGGGTTTATGAAACTGGTTCTTCTCTGCGGCGTCATTGTGTTGCTGCTCCTCTCTCTTTCTCTTTCTCTTTCCACTCTCATCTCTCTGATTTTGCGATTTCGAATTGGAAATGAAAATGGAAGACGCTGATAGTGTTTTTGTTATCCTCTTTGTTTTTCTTGTGGATCAAATTTTATGCTCTGTGTTGCTGTTATTTTGCATCTTCTTAACACCAGAAAAAAGAAAAAGTATATAAAGAAGTGTTGGGAAGAAAAGAAAATTAATTATTTATTGGATTAAATTCATTTTCTTTATCTAGTTCCATAGTTTTGCTTTTATTGTTATCAAATTTTAATTACATATTTAGTTGTTTAGGTTTTAAAATTAAGTAATTTTATTCAATGATAATTCGTTCAACTACTGTAGAAAATATCATCATATTTATCTAAATAATGACATTGATGAACATGTAATGTATTATTGAACTAATTCAATCACTTCTAGAAAAATTGAGTGTCTAATTAAAATTTTATAATACTAAATTTACACATTTCTAAAATTACATTACAAAAAATAGATTTAAGCCTTATTTATAAATGAAAATTTCCTTTTTATGAAAAAATAATGCGACTAACAAATTTTTTAGAGAAAATTTCATTATGTCTCTAATTTTAAAATAAATATTTATTTTTCTTATATTTTTCATATATATTACTCATGTTATTGTAATTTTTAAATAGATGTTTATTTATGTTTTTAATAAAATAACACTCACATTTTTTTATTTATAAAATATATTTTATTTTATTTTTTAATCTTTATATTTAAAATTTTAATATTTTTTAAGTTTTAGTTGATATAGCATTATTAAATGAAATGGAAAAAAATATATATTACTTTATTAATAAATGAGGACTAAATATTATTAAAAATAATATAAAAAAGTGAATAACTATTTAAAGTTTATAAGCAATTTAAATATTATTTTATTAAAAATATAAGAAAGTAAAGTATATTTTAAAATTAAATATAGATGAGTGTCATTTATCATAATTTAAAAAATGAAGAGGTAAATGTAATTTTAAAAAATATATAAAATAGGTATATTTGAAAATAATTGGTGAAGTGTTATTTCTTAGACGTGGTTTGTAAATATTTCGTCATCTGTAATTTTATTCAATAAATATGAGTTCTTTTTAACTAATAAAATTGAGCATATTGAATAAAGCAATTTAAAAGAGTTTTAAATTGAAGGCAGAAAAATACACAATTTTGGTGAATTTTTTTTGTGACATTTTATACAAAAATGAAATAGATAAATAGTTAAGTGGAAATTTTCATAACGGTTTTTGGAATGCATTGGAGTTTTATTACATAGAAGTAAATTAAAATTATATTAAAGTGCATTATTATCAGATTTTTTTTTTAAATGAGAATAATTCCATTTTATCTCCCATCTTTTTCTTTATTTGAGCTTTGAAAATGTACAATGGTATTTTAATTAAGGTAAATTAATAATTTAAATTTATATTTCACTTATGTCCTATTTTATTTATTTTGTTAATAAAGTTTTCTTACAAATATTATCTTCATTTTATTATTGAACAAAGTTATTTAAAATAAAAAAATTCCATTCTTGAAGTAAAAAAGAGAGCATAATATTAGAGTAGGTATTTAAAGGAGGAGCCAATACTCGAAATAGGACGCAGATGCTATCATAAAGCGGAAACTGGAATAGTCGGATAAGAGGGTAAGGGCGGTGCAGTGCTTCCATCACACTATTCAAACCCTTCTTCTCTCTGTACCCTATTCTATTCACTTACACTTTCATTTCATAACTCTCTTCGTTCCTCTAATCTTCAGGGCAATTTCATTTTCATAGTTTTCGCCACAAGGTTGTTTATCTCCCAGAAATTATTATTTTGCCTTTTCGTGTAGAGATTATTGTTGCGAGTTCAAGTTACATTTTTTAATTGTGCTGAATCTTTGGTTAGTCGTGAATGTTGTTTTAAGCGGTTAGGTTTTCTTATTGTGTTGTGGAATATGGACCAATACACAATTGTTTTCGTCTTCTGATTTTATTTTTCTGTTTTCCTATGTTTTCTTCGCAGAACATCTTCAATGGCGTCCCAAATTATCCGTGAGTGGTCTGGAATCAATACATTCGCCCCTGCTACCCAGACTAAGTTGCTTGAACTGTTGGGAAAACTTAAACAAGAGGTTTTATTTTTATTTACCCTCTCCAAATAGACCTAATTTTCATGGTTATGGTTTTTGTTTTACTTTTGTATGCGTGTTTGCTTGTTTGTTTTATGCCGTGCGAATTTCATGTTTGTTATGATGTAGAATGTGAACTCCTTGACTATACTTGTGATGGGAAAAGGTGGTGTTGGAAAATCTTCAACTGTCAACTCCATCATCGGAGAAAGAGTGGTTTCGATCAGTCCTTTCCAGGTATGAGATGATACTTTCCTGTGATTGTCTAGGGTGGTTATTGTGCTGTCCGATTATTATGATTATGTGAGTGAAGTTGCTCTTTTGTTGCAAAGTCCGAAGGGCCAAGACCTGTGATGGTGTCACGATCAAGGGCAGGTTTTACATTGAACATTATTGACACTCCTGGTCTAATTGAAGGGGGATATATCAATGATATGGCACTTGATATAATAAAACGGTATGTGCTTAATTGCTTGTGTTTATCATGTAACGCTTTACCTATAAAGCATGTTGTATGGTCTTAGAAATGTTTTTTAGTGTCTGTTCTTTATCTACTTACCCTTTTTTATTCTTGTTTTGTGGGAATCTGTGTTTGTTTGAGTAGTTTCCTTCTGAACAAGACCATAGATGTGCTGCTTTATGTGGATCGCTTGGATGTGTATAGAGTGGACAACTTGGATAAATTAGTTGCCAAGGCTATAACAGATAGTTTTGGCAAAGGAATATGGAACAAGGCTATTGTAGCTCTCACACATGCCCAGTTCTCTCCACCAGATGGATTGCCTTATGATGACTTTTTCTCTCAAAGATCCGAGGCTCTTTTGAAGGTTCTTAAGTCAGGTGCCAGGATAAAGAAAGACGCCTTTCAGGTATTTATCTCTGTAAATTGAATTTTATACTTCAAAATGCATCTAAGTATGTCAAAATTGTATGTAAGCATCAGAAGTTAAAGCATTTAGATATCAGTGCTCTGTTTCTTGAATCGGCATGTAGTTATCAATCCCAAAAGTGGGGCCACCGCAGCCAACCCCAAAACTGCTATAGTGGGATGTCAGACAGCAGGATCACTTCAATTTTCAAGATGGTAGCTGTAAGCTAAATAATATATTACACCAACGTAAAAGCTCAAATCTTAAAATCACATGAAGTGAAAGATATATTCATAATTAATAATCAAAACTCATAGTCTTAAGCTAAACACACAAGTCAATAACGGTAAAAGTCTATAAATCAAATTAAGCCTCCAACTGGATTTTGTCATAACTGTGTCAAGGGGTAACCAATGAAGTTAAGAAAAAAAGAACAGAACACAGGAAGAACAGAGGGATGAGAAGGTACAACAGAATCAAGATTTTGGAAAAAAAATAGAAGGGCTAGTGACCAGACTCAGAGAAAAGGTCATACCTTCTGAGAGACTTTTTGTGAAAATTTAAAGAAGTTGAGGATGTGCAAACTATCAACATATTACAGTTTGTGCAAACCAAATAGTGGCTATGTGAGAGCAAACACTTTGTGCTGATGATTCATATTGAAACAGATGAGAGAAAAGTGTATGTTGTGTGAATAAAGCTGCAAACAAGGTTTTGAAAATTATTCTTATGATAAAAGGCGATGAAAAATGAAAATAACCACAAAAAATTGTTGGACTGGGGGCAAAGAGGGATTTCACCCCCTTATTTCAGCATAGTGGCAGCTACAACTGTGAATTGCAATAATTTTGGGCAAGCTTGTGTTGTGGGTATGACAACGCAACACATTAAACCTCTGGTGTTGTAGTTTCTGTAGCTGGGACCAGTTGCAATGCCGCACTTTGATGTGATAGGACTGCTATTGATATACCTTGAATTGGAAGAAGATTGGCTGTTCAGTTGATCATGTTTTCCGAAGGCTTTACCTTATCTAAGTTTTTGTTTGCTTGGGTGCATACATATTGTCTGGTATAGTTAGCTTCACTGTTCCATTTATGACTCTAGGTCTATTTATGAGTATGGGCATAATGGTACAGAAAGATGTTCTGAAACCCAGATTGAACTGTCAGGATGGGTTGTGGGTTAACTATATGTTGGTCCACAGGCTGAACCAGTTGTGCCCCCAAACCTTGTTAATTGAAAACTGGATTTGAAATAATTTTTCTCAGATTTTGCACCGGAAGAATTAACTGATTTGAACCTGGGAGGTACATTGGTAGGGTGTTGTTTAACCACAATACTTTGTTTCTCTTAAAAATGCATCTCAAACTATTTTAAATTTGAAATGCCTTTTTAAGCTTTAAGTATTTACCATGAAAGTGGTAATTCCAAGAATTGAACCAGGACCCATAAAAGGTGATGGACTCCTACCTAGCCATATGAGTATCTATTTCTCAGTATTGTCTTTTCTTATACAGTATGTAGTCCATATTATATAATTAGCATATTGACTGTAATATATGTTTATTATATATAGTCAATGATTTGATAAAATATTTAATATTAACTAATTGTATTATGTCATGAATCAATTTTGTTTAAAATATGATTTGATATTTTCTATATAATTTTACTCGTATATACAACTGATGTTAGTTATATACTTTACATAATATCATTTATTTGTGGGATATACACAAATTTATAGTTCAAGCTTCACCCTGGCTCAACTGCAGCCCAACCTCAACCTTCAACATCTTTCTTTATGGGTTCATAGGTTTGTCTGGTTTTAAATATTGAGTCATAGCATAAACATAATTGACAATAGTGTTCTACAGTGGCATAGCAGTGGAACAGCCAGACCGCTTTACTGGATTCCATAGTGAGGAGGTTGTGTGGCCGGTGTCTCGGTCACAGATATTGGTCATTCCCAAAATTTGTAGTCATTGCTGCGACTACTGTTGACTGAAGAAAATCCCTTCATTACACTTATTATTTGTGGGACGAGTGGTCCTATTTTCTCTTTCTATATATTTCAATCTTTATTTCAGAGAAAGGGAGAAACCCACCCTGTTTCTATTTTGAGAAGTTGAGAGTGAACATGAGAGACTAAACAGCAGCACTGGCAAAGAGCATCTTCATTTCCAGCAAATCCAGTCTGATGTTAGTTTTGGTGGCTTCCAAATATCCTTTTTCTGCCTTCATGTTCTTTTGTCTCAAATTATGTGTTCACTAACAGATCAACACTGGTCTTTCATTTTACTGTTCTGTGATTTTCCTTCTTTTTTCTCCTTGTCTTCCAAGTTCTATGAGTTTTGGCTTCATTAATGTTCTTTATCAATAGTATTCTAAAAACTGTCCATCCATCACCATGTGTCATCTGGACAGAGCTGCAGGGCTCACATTTTTATTCCACTTCATTATCTTTTCCTATTTTTTCAAAAGAATGTGCAATGCAGGGGATGTGCTCTAGTTTTTTATTCCTTGACATGTCTCATCGACTCTCTTTTACTCTCTTTCCCACTTTGGTGTTTTCAAAAAACTGCAATTCGGGGGATGCCTTATAGTTTTTTATATTCCTTGATCTGTGTCATCAACTCGTGAGTATTAGCTTAAGATTATAAACTTTTACTATTAATTATATATGGTTTTAATTTTAGGTATTTTTTTAGAATTTATATGTATAATATATGCTTTTAACTTGGATTTATAATATTTGAATACTGTCATCCCATTATGTGCCATACTGCCATAGTGGTTATTTTACTGACTTCTCTGCAGCACCATGTTGGATCTATGACCATAAATATTTGTTGTCAAACTTTCCCTTTGTGTTAGTTCATAATTTTATTTATCCCTGCTAGTATTCTGCTCTATCGCGTTGCCTGTTGACCTCTCTGTATAGGGTAGCTGTCACTCTGGGTTTTTCTTGAGTGTAAGGTGCGTTAAATTTGGTATGCTGTTTAGTCTATTCAAATGATATATCTGATTCAAGTTAAATATATGGAATTTCAAGGGGATACATTAGCCTTTATTAAGCCCAGATAATTAAGACAACACAACCTAGACTTGAATACAATATGTCATGATACAAGAAATTATTGTAAATATATATATATATATATATATATATATATATAATACAACACAACCTAGACTTGTATTGGGAGAGCATCGTTTTGTTGTATAAATTACCTTCCTTGTTGTCTATAGAGTTGTATATATGTTTCTTTCTTGCTTAGAAAAAGTCCAGCTTTTTGTTTTTGGTTTTTGATTTGAATTTCAGGAATTGCTATCTGATGCTGTTTGAATATGCTTCTTCTCATCCACGTGTGTATAATAACTGATAATTTCTATGCTTACTATTTCTTCGTTTCTTTTTGGGTAAAATCCTAGGGTGCTTCTATTCCTGTTGTTTTGGTTGAGAACAGTGGGAGATGCAACAAAAATGACAGCGATGAAAAGGTTGGATATTTGCTTCATGGCATTTATTTGTATCTTTTTAATTCATTTATCTTAGTCTGATTGAGAGATCGTGTGCTTCTTGGTGTTAGGTTCTTCCAAATGGGACTGCTTGGATTCCCCATCTAGTCCAAACAATCACAGAAATCGCATTGAACAAAAGTGTGTCTATTCATGTTGACAAGAATTTGATTGAAGGGCCAAATCCGAATCAGAGAGGAAAATTATGGATTCCTCTCGTGTTTGCTCTCCAAGTAAGCTAGCTCCTAGTGAACTTTGAGGTTTATTTTGTTTTCTGATTTCACTGACAGGATCAATGATTTCTTTCTCTTCTCTTGTTTATTATTCCTCTCTGCAGTATTTCCTTGTTATGAAGCCAATAAAAGGACTGATCGAGAGGGACATTGCAAATGAGAGAAAGCCAGCATGGGAGAGGCGTGATGCTGCATTTCGGAAGAGAGATTTTTATTAGCTGCACTTCTGTGCCCATGAAGTTCCATTCATGTTTAGCTTCCTTTGCTTCCACATTTGTTCAATTATCTGTCGGTTTTATGAGTGAACTTGGATGGTTTCCTTATACTGTAATTGCTAGTAGTCTGCGGCATAGGAATTTAATCAAGACTGAGAGGATTGCCTGTATGCTGGTAAGTTATTTGCTTTTTGCATGATTCAGTTTGTTAGTAGTTAATGTCTTGTAAACATAGCTCTAGATTTGGCTAACATCGTTGATAGCTCGTGATATCCTAAAAGTCTAGCCTGAAGTATCAACTATTTTTTGTGTACAATGGTCGCATTGAAGCTAAAAACCTTTAATTTCATGCATACTACATAAGCTCCCGACGTGGAGGGTTTAAGTATAGACTAAAAATGGGGTGTTTCCTCTTACCTTTTTTACATTTTGGAAAATTCATTTTGTAATGAATAAGAGGTGGTAGTAGAAATTTGTGGGGGTGTGACACTGCCGTAAAATGATGTGAAATATTTGCAACTTTTGTTGTTTTTCTTTAGCGCATTCAATAGTTTTTCTTTAGCGCATTCAATAGTTTTTCTTTTGTAGTTTGATTTTGACTTGGAGGGTTTAAATTGAAATTCCCCGTCAAATTATCTGGTCTAGATGATCGTTTTGTTTAGTTAGAGAACTGATTTGTATCCCGTTAGAAAAGTGTTGAATCCTACGACATTATAGCCTAATAAGATTAAAGTTTAGATTATTGTAAAGTTGAATAGAATTGGTTTTAATAAACTTAATCTTGAATTATTTATTGGATATGATTTGTTTAAAAGTATTTTAATCACAAAGAATCCAACTGTTTTTAGAACCTATGTTTTATTTCTCATAGTCCGATCAATAGTGTTTTTTAGTTATATTTGCGATAAATTTATAGTTATATTTTTTTTTATAATGTTTGAATGTGTTAAAAAGGATCATTATGTGAAAATAAAATAAACTAAAGGAATACCTAACTGTCAAGGGCTTTAAGTAGATGTATGAGTTATTATAATTCCTTGATATGTGTTAAATTCTTATTTATAAAAAACACTGAACATAAAATTTAAAAACTACGCAACATTCGTTATTTTCTAAAATATTCACTAATTTCTCTAGTTTTTACAACGAAGTTACAAATTACCCGAGAAAAATTGAATAAAATCGTCAAATTTCATGGTTTTCGTTATCGTAATTCTTACTATAAATCTTTGAAATAAATAAAATATAAAATTATTATTATTACCAAATTTTATGTTCGAGATAAGTAATTAATTGTATTATTTTCTATTATTTAATATATAATCTTACCCACAGGATTTCAATTTTGACTAAAATTTCTATCTTTCACTTACATAAACCCCAAATGGAAGATACTTCGCTGATATTAAAATAAAAATAGAAAGGAAGATATATTTTTATTTTTAAATTAAAATTTTATAAAATATTTATAAAACAAGATTAAAACAATAGAAATTTAACATTTATTTTTTTATCTTTGTGAAAAACTATTAAATTAAAAAAATATCTTATTTATACAACTATTTTTTTAATTTCTTTTTACTTTTGAAAGTTTATATATTTATACAAATTGGTTTTTGAGCAATGAATTGTAGGATGTTAATACTTTGGTTGAACTTGTTATCAAATTGACAACTTTGGCAATTAATTTGCGTAGAAGAAGTTTTTTTTCTTTCCAAAAATTGAGGGAAAGTAACATTTTTAACAAAATGTATATTTTACGAAGGGAAAACATCCACAATTTTTTGGTGAATATCTATATATTTTAACAAGACGCAAGAAGGAAATAAAAATCAAGAATCATGTCTAACCAATTATGGAATTTAATATATATTTTTGTTTGAAGGCAGCAACATAGGTATGAACACATGAATGAAATAAACTAATAATAGGAAGGAAGAATATAAAACAAATAGAATTATACAAAATAAAATAAATATATTAATATTATTAGACGGCCACGCCACACTTTTCCTCCACCAATGCAAGGAATCTTAAGACTTCGCGAGAGTTAAACGGCGTTAATGTCAAAGAGAAACGACGACAAACAAATACACCCAAAAAGCAGTGACACGTGACACGCGCGTGGGACCCACCGCCTCGGTTAACGACACCGTCCATTTAAAACGCCGCCGTCTGTTCAATTCAACGCTGGGATTCATAACGGGTCTCTCTCTTTCTCTCAAATCCAATCATTTCCTCAAAGACAAAACAAAAAAAATCACACTCACAACACAAACACCACCACCAATCCCCAATCTCTAACTTTTCCCGAGAAGATTTCCATTTTCACCCTCTGATTCCCGCAAAATTTTACAACGCCTGCTTGCCTCTGCGAGAATTCAATTCCTCATCGTTTTCTCCAATTCCAATGCGTCGATTTCGGACTGAAGAATGAGTTCTCCCAGCTCTTCCCTTATCACTTTCCTTAGATCTCTCTTCAAACCCTCCACAATCTCCGCGTTCGGCTTCTCTTGTCCAATTTTAAGTCTCTTTTAGGTAAATTAAATTTTAAAATAATTTTATTTGTTGTTAGATTTCTAGTCTTGTAGTGAAACCTTTCAGAGTTGTATTTTGGTGTCCATTAATTGACCTAAGGATATTTAGCTTTTTTTTTCTCTTTAAATTTTAGTTAAAGGTGTTTGACTTGGGTTTTATTATTATGAAGTCCATGGATGATGTGTAGGTTCTAGTTCAAGACCCTGATTTTGGGCCATAACATCAAGGTTTTGGGGTGTTCTAGACTGGGATAGCAATTTAACAACTTAGTCCTAGTGCTTTATGGAATTACCAATAGGGTGGATAAAGTTTGATAAATTTATTTTGTTGTTCTTGCAAAATTTACCAATAGAGTGGGCCTAATTTGATGATTTTGTTTTCTTGGTCTTGCAAAACTCAGCAGTTCATTTTTTTTTCTTGTAAATTGTAGTTAGTAATATAACTATGTACCACGCAAAGAAATTTTCGCCAGCTAGCATGGTGCCGTATAAATCTCAAGGTGGTGCTGAACAACTTGCAAATGCTGAGGTTTTGGGTGGATCTGCGACCAAAAATGCAACACCTGCTGGAGGAAGTGGGAAGCAGCGTTTAAGGTGGACGTCTGATCTTCATGACCGTTTTGTGGATGCCATTACACAACTTGGTGGACCAGATAGTGGGTATTTCTTTTCAATATTGAGATTAATACACGTTGTGTAGGGTTTTTTTCCTTGGTGATTTATTACTGTCTTGCAAAAGCGTGTAGGAAAGAGAATGCAATATGGGAATTGCTTGTCAAATTTTCAAGTATTTAATGTGTTTCTATTGAATGCTGTGATCAATTTATTCCTGTAACTGTTGAGATAAGTGCTCATTTGGTTACTTGCATTCCAAGGTTGTATTGAGTTGCATACTAGTTGACAATGCCATGTTTGGACTGCAGAAATTGAATTCAATTTAATGTAGCCATTAAATGAGAGCTAATCCTTTTTTGAATTATAAATGACTAGGTGCCTCAAACTCAGCTCACCTTTTTAATGTTTTCGAAAATTCTCCTGGAAGTGCTAATATTCTTTTTAAGAAAAATTAGTCAGATCTGATACATATTCTTTTGTGAAAAAAAAAAAAAAAAACTAGCAATGGTGGTGTGTCATGTTGGATTAATTCCTAGTGTTTCTTCCGTCGGTGGAATCAATTTTTTGGCAGCAAATCTTGTTATTTGAAACTGCTGACTTCCATGATGTGTTCCCTGCCAGGTAGGTTGGCAGACATTATACTTTCCAGAACTTGAATTTTTACTATCAGTGGCTGATTATTTTAATTTGATGTAGACTTATTCATGGAAAATACTACCCATTTTTCTTCCCCTTTTTTGTGTTGGCTTTTTACTTATTTAGCTTGATCATCTGCATAATTTTATATATATTCCTAGAAACTTTTTAAATTTATTTTAATTATTCATGGCAGGAGCAACACCAAAAGGTGTCCTTAGAGTGATGGGTGTTCCTGGACTAACTATTTATCATGTTAAAAGCCATTTACAGGTATTATTATCTGGTTTAATAATTTAGGCATGAGCACACAAAATGTCAACTTTCATACTATTTTAACGTTGATCCTAATTCCTCTTTGATGATATCATTTTACGTAGAAATATCGCCTTGCAAAGTACTTACCTGAATCACCAGCTGATGGTAAAGGTGCCTTGTTTCTTCTTGTCCTTGCTTCCCTAAAACAAATTAATTAGAATCTGTCGGATTTTTTAAAAAATCGTTTTTGGACTTTTTAGATTCTAAAGATGAGAAGAGGAATTCTGGAGACAGCTTTTCTGGTGCAGATTCTTCCCCGTGGGTATCGTAATTGTTTTCCTAAGATAATTTACAACTCCTTAATTGTGCTTCCTCTTTTAATATTTCAATAAAACCTTTACGGCCTCCAGGGGAATGCCAATCAATGATGCCTTAAGAATGCAGATGGAGGTTCAGAAACGTCTGCATGAGCAGCTTGAGGTTTGTTACCTATCTTAAATTTTTCCTAATTTTTGAAAAAGAACCCTATTTAGCCCACAACACACTATGCTAAAAGAAACAAAAACGATTATAATACATACTAATCTGTGAATTCGAAATTGTGCAAAGATAATGGATTAAGAATGACATGCAATAATTTACTTTCTAGTATCTCCCTGATGATAGCATACTTCATTCCTCTTCTGTTTAGAGTTCATATACATACATAAAGAAAAGTTTTTACGAGTATCTAACTTCACCTGTTGTATGATTAAACTGGGATATTCTACCTCAGTCATCCTTATATATATATATCGTTTCCTTAACAATTTTACTCATTGATAAATAAAGTCAATTTTGTTATTTATAAAGTAAGGATTAAGTTTTACTTTTGTGTTGATTGAATGAAATTGGAACATGTGACATGTATCTTAAAAAGGAATGACTGAATAAAGCATTCATGTATGGCTGATGAATGATTGGCCTAAATTTAACTTACAATGGAAACTTCAGATTTTACTTATAATGTGAGAGAAGAGTTAATTTTTACCTCGATGGTATAAGATTTAATTTCGAATTTATATTTTCTTCATTTATCAAAGCTTTTGGTACAGTTCTTAGTACACTAGGGTTAAATATAAGACACTGCTTAACTGTTTTTCCTGTAGATATTACGTAATTCTTTGAAATATGCCAATTATGTTTGTCTGTCTGTGAATCATGCATCCTTTGCTGGCTGAGTGGACCCATCACATGTATCTATTAAGTTAGTCTTCTGATGAAGAGGAATAGTTATTTAGCCTCTGGACTTGCGTGATAATAAGATAAATGCTACTTGTTTAATTTCACAGTACTGTGCTTCTATGAGAAAGCATTTCTGGTAATGATAAAAGCCTTATATATTTTTCAATTATATTCCAGGTTCAAAAGCAGTTACAAATGAGAATTGAAGCACAGGGTAAATACTTACAAAAGATCATAGAGGAACAGCAGAAATTAGGTAATACTTTAACAACCTCCGAAACACTTCCTTTATCGCATGATAAGCAAACTCATCCCCACTCAGAGGCTTCTGGATCTAGTGATGCCCTTGTAAGCACGTTGTCCCCACATAAAAAACAGAGAATCAATGATGGTTCCAAGGATGGCTTCACTGCTTCCCATATAAGAAAGACTGGACAAAAGAATGACTGCAATGTTGGTCAGTTGGATCCAAGCTTGTATGATGATGCTGGGTTTGGATTTGATTTGGAGACAAAAAAGGATGAAGATAAGGAGAGTGGACAGTAAGAACTAGGTTCCATTTGTAGGTTATGTCTGTCTTCAATGTAATGTTTAGTCTATTTTTCTGGTAGAAAATACAAATCATGCTTTGTAAATTATATTTCCACGCAATCCATTTGTACATATTATGTAGATATAGATGCATTCTTCTCCTGTTGTGAGAGTCATAAAGACTGCACTCTCCACCTAACAGAAATGCTGTGTGATCATGGATGATGAATGTTGGGTGCAGGATACTTGCCAATGTTCAGGTATCAAATAGCTGTAGATGACATTGTTTGCTTGTAGCCAACCTAATCATAGGAGATAGCTTGGTTCTTATTGATGGAGATAGTAATGACAAGCTTCCCTTTATATTAATTTTCTTCCAGATTAATGTTTGCATATTTAGACTCGTGAATGTGAGTAATAAAATGAAATTTTTTAAATAAAAAACTGACACGGATAGAAGCTGTCATCTACTAAACCAAATACCCTTGTTTGGAGAAAAAAAAGTTGTCCTTACTATGTTTACTAAAAAGAAATGAAGGACAACTATAGAAGAATTTTATTTGCTTTTACTACTTATAACTCAAATCTTCATAGATTCGCTAATATAATTAACATTATCATTTATTTATTGTTCGCTTTTCAGTTCTCAAGCTGCGGAGCCTTAAATTTGAATGTCCATCTTAACCAGTACGAAAATTAAAGATCCAAATTGTAAATGATCTGCCCCTTTTGTCCATATGTATTTATAGCAGTTGAAGTATATAATTTGGAAATTATAAGGTATTATTAATTTACTACTTTAGTTCAAAACTTATATGTGTAATAAAGAAAAACACTGATTTTTTTTATAAAATTATTTCTTCGTTAAAGTGGAACTTGAAGGACTTTTGGAACGGGAATTTTACTGTAGAGCTTTGAAAAATGTTTATTGTTGAAAGTTGGTCTCCAAATTTAACCATTATAGATTTTGTTTCAGGCTCTAAGTTTAATAACAGAACAAGAATTATAATAGATAGTATTACCAGCTCTGCATGTACCCCGAAAGAAAAAAAAATTAAACTGCTAGTTTTCAGCATGTGATCATGCCTCACAGACCAGTAAACTATTGAAACAATGAAAAATAGAAAACTGATAACGATAACGACAGTAGCATCACTACGTTTTTCAAAAATTAAAAGACGTATCAGACACAGCTTCTTGAGGCACTTGACACTAGAATATCATATGAATCCCCAAACAACTATTTAAACCACTTGAATTAATCTTAAACATATATTAAGAATATCACTTAAATCACCTAACTTTTAATCTTCGACTTTTTGTGTGTGTGTGTGTGAATGACTGTGCTTTTATTCTTGAACTATAATAATAAAAGATTGCAGCTTCGCTTCAGAGACATTTAAGAATTTTCTTATTTTGAGGGACTCAAATGTTTTTTTACTGCAAAATATTATTTTGCTTTTAGTCAATATACTTTAAGGTGCCAAAGCAATTTTGGTTTAAAACAATTATATGTGTTATTCTTTTCTTTGGTATCACGTTCTCTCACCTCAAACTTCTTTTTTAGTGTAGTCACCTCAATCTTGATTGGAATCGCCCGTCAATTTTGTAATCATGTTATAGTTAGTAACCTCAAATCAAAAACCAATTTTATGTGCCAAGGTTGACATTTTCCTTGATACAGGTAGGAGTACACTAAGTTGCTAGAATTTCTCTTCAAGAAATTAGTATAAGTTGCACTGCACCCCCACACAGGATAGGACATACGAAAAAGGACAAAACAAAAGTGCATATTATAGATGTTCCTATTTGTGTTCTTCAATTAAAATTGAAATTTCATCTCAGTAACATGCATCAACCTTTAATACCACCGACCTTCAAAGCACAAGTTACATAAAACTTCAATTTTAATTGAAGAACAACATCGAATCATCTATATTACTTCATCTAAGTTTTGTCCTTAAAAATGGTATTAAAGCTATACTGTGTTCAAAATTAGACTAAAGCATGCTTATAGTGCTGAGTAAGTTGGAACTGGGGCTTATGAAATGTACATATAGGAAAACACTCTTACAAGGGGACATGCTGAGGAGAATAAACAGCAGCACTTCCCAGTGAAAAATAGCTTTCCAAAAGTTGGAAACTTGAGCATATATATTGCAAATGCTCTATGGAAGTGCATGAAAGTTTGGTAGAAACTCATTTGCAATGAAACCGTCAAAGGGGAGCTGAACTAGTTCTGCGAAGCTGATGCTTAGGGTCAGGTGGTGGTGCACTTGGCAGCACCTTCTCTACCTCCTGCAAGAAAGACCATAAAAGGAACAATAACTATGAGAAGAGATAAATCATCTAGAATCATCTCCAAAGCTGTTACATAAAACTATTTGTGCTATTTTTGCTTCAACAATGTAAATAATTCACTAAATTGAAGAAAAACAACCACACAAATATGGTTGGTTCGTTGCTACCTCAAAATACTAGTTTACAACATACCAATTTGTTGGTTCAATGATCATTTTAGAAGGGTAAAGCCATCTTAAAGACACAGCTATGTGTTTCAAGTTTTACTATTGAGAAGCTTGTCCAAGAAAGTTCTAAGATATAACTGCTGTGGATAAATTATGCATGCTCATCTAATATTAAAATCTAACTACAGATATTTCTTTTTGGTTCCACAAAAAGACAACCACAGACAACTGGCTTAAGCATGAACACATGATAAAAGTGTTACCTTTCTTTTTTATATATTTTAAAAGTATGGTCATTTTTAGGATCTTAAATTTTATCATCTTCAGCTGAAATTCACATAGCTGAAGATTCAGTGTAAGATTTTTATAAATGGCGGGTTCCCTTTAGTTTTGTCAGCAGTAAAGTTACAACAAAGAGATGGACCCAAGACCAAATGTTGCATTAAAACTGAAGACAAACACATAAAAGGATTTATGCCAAAAGAGATATGAGAATAATATTATAACTATGTAAAAATCATATGTAGGTTCACATTATAAATTCACCTATTTGTGATCAGTACAAGATTGGGTGACTCCAAATAGAATTACTTAAGGGGACATAGTTCTGAACTGACACATAATTAAATGCTTCAAAGATCAAATCATTCTAGAATTGTACAATTCAAAACACCAACAGAAACCAGAGATTTATGATCAAGATTATTACCATTCACAACTTATTTCTTCCAATTTCAATAGAACCAGGTTTAGTTTTGTGCATTACTATTGATTCTTGTAGCATTGACTTGAAATGTGTCAGCCAGACTAACTGCAAGCAAAATGGCTGACCATATCTTGAAGCCATAAAGTACTCCAAAGTCCACACTAGGTACCTGGCTATCTTTAGCCAAAGTGAATCTATTTTAACAATTCAAATCGTCGTATCTCTCTACACTATGCAGAATATACTTCCAGGTAAGGAAGGGAGGGAGGTCAAACACCTAATCTCAAGTTTGGAAACAATTTAAACGTTGGGAATTAGTATGTAACACAAAATTTCTTATGAATTGTTTGTTTGGAATTATTTGTAACCAAGGTTTAAAAAAAATTCAGAAGAATTGACTCGTACACACAATTTTTTTTTCCTTTTTATTTTGTCGCACCACAATGAGCTCTAGAGAATTCTGCCGCGCTACCTCCTTATGATCCTTATCAGCACTTTTTTCTTCACCTGATATGGTCCCAAAATCTTAGAGCCTTTATCATATGCCAACTTTAAAGAACCCTGATATGTTCTTTGTATAGGTTAAAATACCTGCTACATTCAAGCACTAAATATTTCACCTTTATCTTCTCAACCACAAACTCTTTGATGAAGTCATCAACATAAAGACCTCAAACACTTTCTGCTATTCTTTTACCCAAAATTTATAATTTGAAACACAAGCCATGGCGGACAGAGTTCATAATATACCCTCTAAAGTTAGTCAGGAAAAAAAAATATTTCATTGCTAAAGAAAGACGAATAATTTAGACCAAACATAGTCAGAAACCATCATTAAATCAGAACTTTTTTCCATGAATGAAATTATCACAATCAAAATGAACATGTCCTGAAATCTGCATTTCTTCTAGGTCTAATGCCAAGAAATCAGGCACTGACATTAAGTATCAATTATCAAATAAAGAAGATTCAGAGTAATGTATGCATAAGTAAAGAAGAGAACAAAGGAAAACAGAGAATATGACAAGAATTAAAGCAGCTCACCAGCCTAAGGTGGCCTGCTTCACTTCAATAGTGTAATAATTAAAGAGAGGAAGATCAAAATGAAAAAAGTATGCAGGAGAAACATGAAAGTTTAGCATTAGTGTAGTAGTTCATAGCAACTACGTGTCTTTACAGGGGCTAAGTACGACTCATTTGCAATTACTTAGCTCTGGAACGTGCCACGTATTTTAAGGGAAAGATCAGTTTCTTGTTCAACAGCCATACCTTTTATATAATTTAATAAGATATGCTTACAGGCCGAATACTTTGGTTTCATTCCTTCCAGAATGACTTTCCCTAGTTAGCCATCATTATAAAAGCCAAAAAATAGCAAAGTAACAATGAAATATCAGCAATGAAGAAAATTTGCTTCACACCGGAAAAATATATTTTTAGCAGCCAATCCACACAAAGCTTAATAAGAAAAATACAGATTCATATCCATGCAAAATACAAAAGTTAAAACTTAATTGTAATCCTAAATATAAACAACGATAAACCAAATGCTAATTATTAAATTGTAGTTGAAGTTCAATTGGCTTGGTAAAATACCAATTACCAGCAAACATTTCAATCATTCATTGCCCAACCAATGTGGCAGGAAGCAATCTGACCAACAAATACCAGCAGACAAGAATAAAGGAAAGACACATACTGACAAAGGAATTCAAACATACATTTTGTCTTCTAAGCCTTTCATTCTCTTCTTCTAAACGCGAAACTTTAATCTCCAGTTCTTGTGTGTAAGCCTGCCCATTCAAATATATACAGCTTTCTATAAAAAAGAAAAAGAAGAAACAAAACTTGAAAGCAACAACACCATGCAAAGAAACTAAAATAACCTGTTTTCTAGCTCGGGACCGCGCTGCGGATTCCCTATTTTTAATCATCCTCTTCTGCCTCCTCTCAACAGTTTTCTCAACCACATTACCTGAGGCAACCCTTTTCCTACCTGCTGTTTGTGAATCTGATAAGGCACCCATCAAAGAAGATGGCACTGCTTCCGAGTATCCTGCATCCAGAACCGGATTCACCACAACCGGCATAGGCTGTTGAACAGCCATAAAACCCGAAAAACCCGGCATTACACTATGCTGCTGACTTTGATGCTGATGCTGTTGTTGTTGTGGCTGCTGCTGCTGCACTGAAGTGAGCTGGTATTGCAGCCAATGGGCATGCTGTGATGTGTTGTGTTGGGAATCAACCCCTGACATGGCCATGACACTATCCTCATTAGAGAAGGGTTCAGTGGTCACACCAGCCTTCACCAAGAAATCCTCTAGGGTCATCTCACCCAGTGTAGGCTGTCTTTCTCTTTCCTGACTAACACTCTTCTTCTGTTGCATATCTCTCCAAACCTCATCAATAGTTTTCTTGCTAAGATCCCCACACAATGTTAGGCTCCCTTGAGGATTCAAAGATGACCCAGCAGAAGCCACCTGAGCTTGCTGCATGTATGCATCAGTTCCAGATTCAGCAGTCCACACACTCTTGAGCAGCTCATCCAGATTCATGCTTCCTAAGGGTTTCCCCAAATTTCCAAGCTGGTTGTGCACCTCATCAAGGGTAAGATTGTACAAAGACCCTTCCCTTGCCAAAGACCCACTCTTTGGCTCTTGGATTGCGCCACCTTGAGATCCCATTATCTTAACCCCAAAACCACCCTACAAGTCTACATGTATCATTTCCCAAATATAAAGAAAACCCAAATTCACAATACCCCACAACTCAATTGCAACAAAGAGACCTGAAAACCAAAAGTGTCTATCCAGGGATTGCTTGTCACATCCTAAATGAACAAACTTGGCACCAAATTAGAAACCGGAGAAACAATACACAAGGAAATTCTCTTGAATTCTGAGATTTGATGAAAATAAGAAACAAACACAAAGCAAGCAGTGCGAAATGGGGTGGGTGTAAACCGGTCCCAGAAGAAAAAAAAAGGTGACCCAGATCAGATATCAAAGGGAAATATAGAAATCGAAGAAAAAGATGATGCAGCAGAGACCCACACTTGATGATAGTGCAGAGAAAAAGCTATGAAGTAAATATGCATGTCATGATTTCTGTTACATCAGCACCACTAGTGTGTTGTGTGAAAAGGCCAAAATTGATGGTGCGGGAAGCTGAGCGTAGAAAGAAGAAATTTTGGAGTGAAAAATGGGAGTGTTAAACATTCTCTTAGGGAACATTGTTTATCTGAAGCGAAAGAATGATTAAAGTTTCCCTTCAAAGGGAAAAAGAAGAATTTAGAAATGAATAAAGAAATTTTAGAAAGTGCTGAAGGAATAGACTATTCTGACTTGCTAACTTAAAACAAAATCTGAGGGTACTACACTTTCAGTCCTTCACCTACTTGCTGCGGCAGGATCCAATCTGAATCTTACAACAAAGTGGGCCTTTCAATTTTTTCTTTGCCAGTGGGGACAACGACCACGCCAAGCGAGGAACAATTACTTTCTATTTTGAAAAGATAAATGTGTTATAATCAATGCACTATAATAATTACTGTATAATCATGTAACATGAATTTCTAATATAATACTCTAACATCATACTAATGGAAACGAACCTACATTCTCTTCTTTCCTCTTTTCTCTCTCTAAATAGTAAAACTTTAATAATCTTTTCTCTTTTCTCTTTCCTCTTTCCTCTTTCCTCTTTCCTCTTTCCTCTTTCTAAATCCTAAAACTTTAATAAATCAATTCTCCCACTTCTTATCTCTCTCTTCACGTCTTCTTCGCCTACAAATAAGCTAAAATCTGGGTAACAATATACTCCTATTTAAATATGAAAAAAAAAATGTTATCATTATGTTTTATCATTAAGTTTTATAAAATTATTTTATTATTAAATCATAATATTTAAGACTCAATTTAATTTTTTTTATAATCAATTTTGTATTACATTATAGTTAAAAATTAAATTTTATCATTAAATAGTACAACAAAACATAATTATTACACTTTCTTTTTTATATTAAGATACTAAATGATTTATTTAATTGAATTATTTTCTCTTATTAAAATCGGAATTTGTAATCTATTTTACATAATTATTAAGATAAAATTCTAAGTCTCATTTAAAAATAACAAAATATATTTATAGAGTTGCATTTAAATTCATCAATCCGAACCAACATGTCTGAATACAGAAACCTTAATAAACTGTGGTGTTAGTTTTACATTTTTTTTGTCCTTTGGATATTAATAACTAACTTAAGTTTTCAACTTAGTTATTGATGTAGATGTATTACCTCCATTCATTTTCATTTGTCTCTTCAGTAACGAAAATTATTATTATTATTGTTATACATCTGACTTTTTAAAAATATTTAAAAATATTTTTTAGGACATTATATTATTATTTAACATTAATCAAATGTGAAGGAAATGTGAATACATTCTTTTCATCTTCAAATAGATTTTTTCTTTTATAATAAAAAATATATAGAAAGAAAAATATTACAATATGAATAAATACGTACCACATGGAGTCATAAATGGATACTTTTGATATTTGTTAATGGTTTGTTATTTGAATTATTATTTTTCAGTTTAACTTGTGTAAATCTTAAAATTTTAGTCCGAAGATAAGGGCTATATCTATCTAATATTATAAGAATTGTAATTGAAATTAAAAAAAAAAAATGAGATTGATTATAGTAAGAGTTTATATAATATAACAATTTTAAATTTTCAAGATAATTAATTTTAAATATATCTAATTTGAAAAGTCTGTTTTCTTTAAATATTCTAATGTCTATTATAAGATTAAATAAAAATAATTTTCATATAAAAATATAAAAATAAGAGAATAAATATTCTTTTAATTTTAAAAAAGACAAATCTTACATTAAACGATATATGATAAGAGAAATTAAGAATACAAATATAAATAAATATAAATAATATAAAAGAAATTTTCATGATTGTGCAAATTATCTAAATGGTTCAAGAAATTTAATGTTAAAATAGTCTCATTAAGTATAACATTGTTTCTAAAAAGAAAATGAACAAACTTGACAAGCACACTATTAATTAACACAATTGAAAGGTGTTATCTTGAACATTTATTTGTGAACGTTATTATTAGAATATTTCTGTTATTATTCTAATATGGGCAGAAAGTGTGTGCTGGTTAGAGAGGTTAAAGCTATCATATTGGCTTAACTTTTCAAATTCAGGACGTGAATAGAAAGATTGATGGTATAGAGCAGTAATTGAGTCGATCTCTTGTTTGGTTTTCCAAACTTGACAAGAACCCCAAAAGAATTCTAATATTTTTATCCTAATCCAAGGCAAGCTATACACAAGAAAAAGAGGGTTATAAACAAACACAAAAAACATCAACTAGTCATAAATCATAATTGGTTATTGATGGTCATTAAAAACAAAAGGTTAAGCTTGAGTACGTGAATTAAGTTGAAGAATATAAGGGAACTGAGCAAAATCCATAAAGTCCCTAATTTGGAAGGGGGTAAAGAAATTCTAATTACCTTCGTATCTAGCTACTTCTTCACCATCATAGAAAACCTTGAAGGTAGGATACGAATGAATATCAACTTTGGAACATACTGTTTTCTCCATGCCACAATCGACTTCTCCAACCTCTATTTCATCTTCTCCTTACACTGCCTTTCCCAAATCATCCCACAACGAGCTCAGGTTCTTACTGGCAACAATTATCATGATTTGAAAAAAAAAGGTGAACTCGTACTTCATAGCACGAATTTAGTGTATTTTCAAAATAAATAAATAAAAATTACAAAGTCATGCTTCAAAGAACGACTTGACCTAGGAAAATAAAAATGGATCAACCTAACCCTGCCTAAACCCTAAATCCTCCCAAACACTATAAAATATCATCCTAGATCTTCCTTCCAATTTCATAGCAAATTGAGGATTTAGACGTAGTGCGAAGAAGATGACTTTTGTACGGACAAGGGTTGTTTTTATCTCAAAATTACGTGGGAGGGTTAAACTTACTCATTTTTATTTTCCTGGATCAAGTCGTGCTTTGAAGCATAACTTCATTGTGTAAAAATCGTGTTTCATAGCACGATTTTCTAGTTTTTCTTTCTGAAAATACACTGAAGTTGTGTTATGAAGCATAACTTCACCTCTTTTAAAAAAAAAATGAAAAAAGTCGTGCTATCAAGCACGACTTCAGTTTTGTAGTTCATCACCATTAATTAACACAAGTGAAAGGTGTCATCTTGAACATTCATTCATGGGTAGAAAGTGTGTGCTGGTTAGAGGTTAAAGCCATCATATTGGCTTAACTTTTCAAATTCACGACGTGCATAGAAAGATTTATTGTATAGAGCAGTGACTGAGTCGATCTCTTATTTGGTTTTCCAAACTTGACAAGAACCCCAAAAGAGTTCTAATATTTTTATCCTAATTCAAGGCAAGTTATACACAAGAAAACAAGGGTTATAAATAAACACACAAAACATCAACTAGTCATAAATCATAATTGGTTATTGATTGTCACTAAAAGCAAAAGGTTAAGCTTGAGTACGTGAATTAAGTTGTAGAATATAAGGGAACTAAGCAGAATTCATGAAGTCCCTAATTTGGCAGGGGGTAAACAAATTCTAATTACCTTGGTATCTAGCTACTTCTTCACCATCATAGAAAACCTTGAAGGTAGAATACGAACGATTATCAACTTTGGAATAGATTGTTTTCTCCATGCCACAATCAACTTCTCCCATCTCTATTTCATCTTCTCCTTCCACTGTCTTCCCTAAATCATCCCATAACGAGCCCAGGTTCTTACTGGCAACAATTATCATGATTTGAAAAAAAAAAACAGGTGAAGTCGTGTTTCATAGCACGATTTTAGTGTATTTTCAGAATATATAAATAAAAACTACAAAGTCGTGCTTCAAAGCACGACTTGACCCTGGAAAAAAAAAAGGTCAACCTAACCTTGCCTAAACCTTAAATCCTCCCAAGCTCTCTAAAATATCCTCCTAGATCTTTCTTCCAATTTCATAGCAAATTGAGGATTTAGACGTAGTGCGAAGAATATGACTTTTGTACTGAAAAGGGTTGTTTTTATCCCAAAATTACGTGGAAGGGTTAGGTTTACGCATTTTTATTTTCCTGGATCAAGTTGTGCTTTGAAGCACAAATTCATTGTGTAGAAATCGTGTTTCGTAGCACGACTTTGTAGTTCTTTTTTTCTGAAAATATATTGAATTCATGATATGAAGCACGATTTCAGCTTTTTTTTTTTAAAAAAAAAAAAAAGTCGTGCTATTAAGCACAACTTCAGTTTTTAGTTCATCACCATTAATTAACACAAGTGAAATGTGTCACCTTGAACATTCATTCGTGGGTAGAAAATGTGTGTTGATTAGAGGTTAAAGCCATCATATTGGCTTAACTTTTCAAATTCACAATGTGCATAGAAAGATTGATTGTATAGAGCAGTGACTGAGTCGATCTCTTGTTTGGTTTTCTAAACTTGACAAGAACCCCAAAAGAATTCTAATATTTTTATCCTAATGCAAGGCAAGTTATACACAAGAAAAAAAAAAGATTATAAACAAACACAGAAAACATCAACTAGTCATAAATCATAATTGGTTATTGATTGTCATTAAAAGAAAAAGGTTAAGCTTGAGCACGTGAATTAAGTTAAAGAATACAGGGGAATTGAGCAGAATCCATAAAGTCCCTAATTTGGCACGGGGTAAAAAAATTCTAATTTCCTTGGTATCTAGCTACTTCTTCACCATCATAGAAAACCTTGAAGGTGGGATACGAATGAATATCAACTTTGGAACAGACTGTTTTCTCCATGCCACAATTGACTTCTCCAATCTCTATTTCATCTTCTCTTTTCACTACCTTCCCCAAATCATCCCACAACGAGCCTAGGTTCTTACTAGCAACAATTATCATGATTTGAAAAAAAAAGGTGAAGTCGTTCTAAAATTAGGAATTTTAGAGGATCTTAATTAAATTCTTGATAATTTAGATTGATTAGGATGTTTCTTGTGATTTGATACTTGAAGTAGTTTGTAATTTTTGGAAACCTCTGTAGATCATCAAGAATTGTTGAAAAACTTAAGGTAAGGAAAACTAATTGGGTTCTATTTCTTTAAATTAGGGAGAAATTGTTATATTGGGTGATTTTATGCAATTGGGTATTGAAAATGTTATGTATGATGATTGAATTGGTAGAACTTGCATGGATTGAATCATAGGTGTTAGAAATAATTGTATTTGATTGGGATTGATGAATGAAGCTTGATTTGAGGAATTTCTTGCGCTGAGCAAATGTCACTCGCTCAAACAAGTAACTCTGGGATTGCTCTTGAGTTCATTTTTGCTTGAGTGAGGGTTGTTTCACTTAAACGAAAATTCTCCAAAGTTGAATGTGCTCTCGAATGTGTTTTCACTTGAACGAGCCATTTTTCGCTTGAGCGAGAAGAAGAGTCACTTGAGTGAAAATACTCTATACTTGTAGTTACTTTCGGGAGTGTTTTCGCTTGAGCGAAAATACTCTGATTATGAAATGATTTTCTGATTATAAAATTAAAATTTTTTATATTTTTGAAAATGATGGGAAATTATGTTAAGTCTTGTTATTGGTGTATGATGTTAAGAACTTGTCATCTTAAGAATAATGTTATTACTAAATTACTAATTTAAGTCTTGTTATTGGTGTATGATGTTAAGAACTTGTCATCTTAAGAATAATATCTTGAAATACATGGAGTTTGAGTAGATGTGTGAATTACCAATTTAAGTTAAATGATTTGTTGATGTTGAAATGAATACTAAATTGATGTAAATTAGGGAATTCTGTGTTTATAATCAAGTATGGTAATGATTACAAAGATGAAGTGTAAATGTGATGTTTGAGGAGAAGGAAGAATCTTAAGATGGTTTAATAATAGAGAAAGTATAAGGTAAAGTATTAGAATGCAAATGAGAATGTTGATGTGATGTTCTATCTACAATTGCTTAACTATCTTACAATTGTATTGTTGAATGAGTTAGGAGTTGGTATTATAGTTGTTATGTTGCAAATTTTGTGTTGGAGGTGTTGTAGTCAAATAGTCATCATGGGATATTATTTGATATAATATAGTGTATATATGAAATTAGCGAGATCTACTGTTGTAAGGAGGTATCCAAACTTTTAATAATCATCCTAGTCACATAGATCAAGTTATCATGTGGTGTGAGGTTGATGAAGGTTTCACTTGCACTATTCAGTGGTGGTGTGACTACTAGATAGGTGTTTGAGAACTACCCTGCCTGTATGGGGATAAACTGATATTCTAAGGTGAAAAAAGACTCGGTAAGGGACAATATTTATTTCTCGGTTACCATTGAACATGACAAGTGTTAGCCTCTGAGGTCAATGATTCCATATGTTTATATGTTTATCCGGATTAGTTCTGTCTAGTTTTGGGGATTTAAGAATATAAAATTGTGTGAAATGTATGTGTGTTAAATTAAGCATGTGAGTTATGAGGATTGGTGTTGGATTAAATCTGTGAGTATGATTAATATTGTGTATTTATCTACGGTTAAGATAAGTTTTGTTTATATTAACTTATTCTTATTATGTTTGAATTGTGATTTTATTAGACTACTATGATTGAGTTTTGATAGGTGAACAAAAACTATTAAAGATAACTCTTCAAAGGAATGTGATTCTGATAATTTGAAAAATTTTATAAAATCTTTTCGATATCTTTTTGTATAATATTATGTTGATAGACTTATTATGTGTAGGAATACAAAGTTTGTGATTTTTGGATTCATTACCTCTATTATATTTAAATATAAAATTATATTTTTAAAATTAAATAATAACTTAAAAAAAAAAATATATATATATATATATATTTTTTTTATTATAATTTTTCACTTTTTTTTTTATTAATTTTTAATTTTTCATATTTTTTAATTTATCTCACTAATTTCTCTACTCAAATTAATCTATCGATTTTTATTTCTTTTCCTATTTAAATTATAAAAAAATATTTATGTTAATTAAAATAAATATAAAAAAATTATAAAATAAAAAAATATAAACCTATTAATAAATTTATATTTCACTAATATTTATAATATATTTATATTTATAAATTATAGTGATAAATTTCTAATATAATTTTTAAATATAAAATTATATAATTTATTTTTAAATATAAGAATAATTAAAATTATAAATAAAATAATAATTATAAAATATTTTTATATTTAATAATTTTTTATTATAAAATTATAATATATTTTAAAAAAAATATAATTTAAAAAAAAATATTTATAAATTTTATAATAATAAAAACATCATTACAAATCCAACTAAAGCACAAGTAAAAATACAGATTTTAACAACTTCAACTCTTTGACTGTTTCACATCAGATATTGATATTCAAATACTTGACTAAACAGAAGGTAACATATCACTAATATTTTGTTGGTACATCTATATCCATTCAATCTGTTCTATCTCACAAATTTTTCTGTTTAGCAATGTCACTTTGGACAAAATGAAACTAAATATTTCAAAGGAAGTATAACTAACTAATATATAGTCTCAATCAGAAAGTTGAATGTTTGATTTAAATATCATTAATTGTATATTTATTAGTTTTAGTAATCATACTAAATAAGAGTTCTTACATGACACTTTTTTCTGACTTGAAAATAATAAATTGAGGCTAATTCTTGATAAATGTAAAATTTAGATTTTAAATATTTGCTTATCTTTTTAGCTTAATTAACATTTATAATCATTAGTTAATAAAAAGACAAAAATTATATTTTGACTATAATATTGTTATAAACATGTCTTGATACATGGTAAAGATCTATTATCAAGTACTTACAGAAGTAGTGTTTTTATTAAGACAGAACACAACACAGTTTGCAAGTACTCTTCCTGTAGAACAGATATAAAAACCAAACATTTAAGCCCTTTGAAAAGATCTATGTTAACCAGGAACCCTTCAACAAAGTAGTGAATCTTTACAACAGAAACATCCCAGAGATTTTGGAAACTTGTAATCTATCTAGTGATTAAATGCATATATATGATCTTGATTAAGATTGTTCTATGGCTCTTGGATTTGTGTGAGAACATGAAGATGCAGTAGAGGGTGTGTATAAGCATGGAATGAAATGCAAGTGGGAATGAATGAATGAAAGAAAGAATGAAAAAAAAGAATGAATATTTGGTAGGAATCTGGGAAGAGGAGCATGCTGATGGAGCAAACGGACAAACTCATTCAAACGCACATGTAATGTATGCATAAGAATGCGCGTGCGCATTCCACCGAGGTCCAATTCCACGTGCACGTGTTTCTATTTTTCCTCATATCAACAACATACCTAGCTTTGCACATTAATTTACCTTTTCCATTCTCAGATAATTACCCATTCAATATTTTCATCAATATTATATCAGATTGCTTCCTTCATTACTCATTCATAAATACTTTTTCTTGTGTTTCTCTCTTTCAATTTTATTAACTTGGCTCATACCTTCTTTCTCTTTTCCTGCATGGATGAACTAAATGGATGAACTAAAGTGGCAAACAATGTCTCGTCATAGAAATAACATTAAGGTTAGAAATATTAAGAAAGTCATGCTTTCACATATTTATTAGAATAAAATTATTTAATTCGACATAAAAAAAATATTTATTAAAATAATGTTATCTAATTCGACATAAAAAAAATATTAGAAAAAAATTAACATAATTCATTTTAATTTATAGAATAAAATTTATATATCGATTAAATAACTTCATTTAGTAAAGAATTTATATTTCACTTTTATTAAATTTATGAAAATATGAATGAAAGAATGATAAATTCATACATATATAAATAAATATAAATATAAATAAATAATATTAAAGAAATTATCTCAATTTATATTCAATTTATAATATTTATTAAAATATGATTTTTAATTTAATATATATATTTATAGTTATATATCAATTATAGTTAGTTGAGTTTAGAATGATATCTAAGCATAAATACATCCACCAAGAACACAATAACTCTCCATTTTGTTAAGTATTTCCTGAAGCATTTAGTATCGCTGAGCACTTATCAGAAGTAGTCACACATATCTTAAAAAAATCCAAAAATCCTGATATACGGGTATCAGTGCTCAAGAAATAATATCATTGAATCATGGATTTAATAGTTATTATAATGAGTTTAGAAGAGATTGTCTGTGTGATGTGTCCACTTCATTCATTCCAATATTAACAAAGTAATCAGGTTCTCGAGGAAGTTGGAGGCCACTCCTGTGTCAGAACTCAGAAGCAGATTCGGATCTCACCATTTGAATCAACCTTGAAATGACACACCATCATATTCTTCTCTCACTCACTCACTGTGACTCCAATATAGTTTGAAATTAACTTTACCTACATGTATTTAGTATGCATTTAGATACTTCATTATAAAGTGTGTATCATTAATATTTTTGTTTACTCTGCATAATAACACTACTATCAAACAATGCAGCATGGATTAGTATTTCATGAATATCTAATGCAACATCATTAGAAGTATAAATGTGTAATGTATAAACATTCTCTCTTGATAAACAAAATAAAAACTGTTCTCTGTCATTCTAAAAAGAATGCCCTTGATTAGCTAAGTTCTCCTCTGAATGATGATAAGATGCACTTGTTTTAGGACATAATTGTTTCTTTATAAGTGATTTCGAAAATAAAGAGAGTCTCTCTATTAATCAAATTAGTTTATTCACATGTTATAAATCAAATTAGTTTTTATTTATAAAATTCAAGATTACATTAATTATTTTTTATCAATTGAATCCTTATTGATATTATTATATAGAGAATAAATTGTTATAAAGAAAAACTAAAAACTAAAGTTCTATTGAAGATAACAAATTTACCAAATAATGTTATTTTTCATTTTAATAATCAAATTTGAAACGTGATATATTAAAAGAAAGAGAAATTATTTAATAATGTGGGTAAAGTTAATAATGTCACATCAGTGTAGGTCTTTCTTGATAGGATGTGTTTAGGATTATTATTATTGTAACAATAGTTTGGTCTACGATTTAAGATAGAAGAAGATTGATCTTTTCATCTACATTTCAAGTAGACCTATATTATATGATTTAGAACAATTTCTAGAATCTGTGGGTAAAATGTGACTTTTAATTATATTTATTATGCTTGTTCTCCTATTTTTATTCAGTACTTATAATAATTTTAGTATTACTTTTAAATGAGATTTGAAGTTCCAGTTTGGTAATTTGTAATAGTAAATAATTTAATTAAATATCAATGTTATTAATGATGTGAATCTCCAATTTTAA
The DNA here is from genome assembly GCA_016859785.1 of Macrotyloma uniflorum. Classification (NCBI taxonomy): domain Eukaryota; kingdom Viridiplantae; phylum Streptophyta; class Magnoliopsida; order Fabales; family Fabaceae; genus Macrotyloma; species Macrotyloma uniflorum. The sequence continues at coordinate 272,923 of BDMB01000092.1, read as the reverse complement.
TTAAAAAAACTAGAAAAATAAAATTAACTTTCTGATAAACTTAATTAATTTATACATTCATTATAAAAACATTCAGACCAAAGAAGCAAAGATTGATAAACTGACCACGTCTCTTCAAATCTCTATTTAAATATTTACTCTTTTTAAGATTGCAAATATTCAGTAAGTAAAACAACGAACATATCCAAATTATGTTTTCTATCAACATTTTTAGACAAAAAAGAAAACTACATATATTAAAATTCAGATTTTAGAGAAACTATTAAAAAAAATTCAAATTTGGGAAATTAAATTTAATTATGTTTAAATCCCTAACATCTAGGAAAAATAAATTTTTAATTCCTTAAAATAAAATAATATTTTACTCCAAATTTGGTAAAATATAATTTAATTTCTAAACATTATATTTAAAAAACTAAAAATAACTTTAAATATCTCATTTTTAATACCTCAATTTTAACGATTAAAGATTAAAATATTTGTTTTTTAATTTGTGGAACCAAAATTAAAATCTAACTTTTAAGGATTAAAAACATAGTTAAGAAAAAAAATATTTCATTTTTCTTGCTTATAAATATATAAGAAAAACATAGCCAAACACTTTCATTCAACTAAAATAAATATAAGAAATCAGACATAATACACTGTACCATACCTTCCAATCCATGAAAGCCACCTACTCATAAGCAGAACATCAATCACTCACTACTACAAAGTTGACTTCATCTCTTCAGAAAGAATATTTAAGTCGAATACTAACAACCATAAAACATAACTTATGAGAAAGTTTGGTTTTCCGAATGTAAACACACAAAAGTAGGTTAGAAACAATTCATGAAGCCTCATAAATTAAAATTATAATCGTAAACCACATACAACCCATTTAACATTTCTCATATAGTGGCAGGAACAAAACATTTCATAATTTGTTGAGAAATATAATATAATTTCCCAGACACTAGAAACTTTTAGTATTGTTAAATTCTGAATAGGTAGGAATAAAAATTTCCAACTTCGTAGTGGATAATAAAACTTTACTGCAAGTATAAATTATAAAGCTACTAAGCTTTCATTGGTAATAAAACAAGTTTGAGAATAAAAATACTACTTCAAGGAAATTTGAGTAATAACTACACAGATTTCATATTCCAGGTATCTCATCCCAAAGTGATTTAATTGAGAACAAACAATTCTGTATGGCTAAGTCCTTTGAGAAAATAGAGAAAAAAAATAAAAGAAATATGTTTACTTAATCCGCAATAAAGAAAACACATCATACAATATCGCTGTGAGCAGAGAAAGTTCCCAAAATGACCAACAAAAAAAGTTTTCACAGCTTTGCCATACTTCAAAGGAGAATTTTAAAAAAGCTTCGCAATGACAAAGTACGATTGGAATTTTCAAGTTATATGAGAAAGAGTCCCCTAAAAATAAGAGTGCCCCTGTGTGTGCTTTTGTGTTTGTAAAGGTGTAGAAAAGAAAGGCTTAAAGAACTCTACAAAATCGAAACATTTCTCAAACTTAAATTCAAAGCACTTTGTTTCTTCTTAATCTAAATCAGATCATATTATTGGTGCATGTTTATAAGCATGGCCATCAAACCTGCAAAATAACTACAAAGATTAGGTAAACATACTGTTAACAGAGGTAAAATAAAAACAAAAGGCAAAAAATAAAAAAAGACACACTATGACATTTCATTTTGATACATGTTTAAAGAAAAATGAAAAGGTAAACTAAGAAATGAATAAAATAACAAAAAACAAAGGGAAACGGTATCAATTAACCATATAAAAACACTATGAAGCTACTTGTGAATACCAAGTTGAAGCGCAATGGTCCACATAAACATAAATTTCAAAACATAGTTTGTTCAGCATCCCAGGCTCCTCATAGTCCAGATAAAACTTTAATTCGCAATACAAAAACAGTTCCATAGGGTTTTTTAAATAGAAACTAAGTCAAAATACTACAATATTTTGAAACGGAAGAAAAAAAGAAAAAGTAGGTGGCGAAAACAGAACTCCATTTGATATTTTAAATGTTCTGATATTTGTAGTAAGTAACATTTATAAACACGCCAATTGCATCAGCTCCTTAAACTTCAGAAGAATCACCAGGCCAGTAATAAAATACTGATGCACTTATGAGGAATCTGCAAAAATGAATAAAAAAGCATGAAAAACAATTTAAGTGGAAAAAAATGGAAGGGTCCAAAAACCACGCTTTAGCAAAATTGGCGGAGAACCATTGAAAATCAAACTCCAAGATCAAAATTATTTGACATTTCAAGGTGATGAGAATATCAGTTGTAAAAGTTAAAAAACAAAAACAAAACAAAAACAAAACAAAAACGAAAAAACTGTTGCAAACCTTTAACATGAATGGAAAATCACTTACCGAGAAAATATAGGACAGAAAAATGTATGCAACGGTGAGAAAAAACCAAGAAAGATGATTTTGTTATGTAAACACTGGAAAGCGCATACAAAAAAAGACTAGGAATTCCATGCTGCCTTCAGACCTCATCCACACTTTTTTTTTCCAGCCGGATAGCATGGGAAGGCTGGGGAAATGTCTCCCAAACTGGCAGTCCAAGCCTCTGTTCTTCGTTGCAACTTCACGTTAATAATGGTCATATAGCAGACTTCACATTCACGAGTCACCCACTCTTTTGATTTTCCTATTTTAAACACTACTTCAATTTCTGTGTTCCTCTGCTTTGCTCACCAATCGAACTTCTCAATAGAAGTCTAGTTGTTAGGCTGTTTTCTTTTAGTGTTTTACTTCTGATGGCGTGAAGAACTTAAATCTTTTATACCACAAGTTAACTTGACTTTAACTTAAGTTGAAACTTCTAAGTTGTATGAGGCCTAATGCATTTATATTTAAAGCATGTTAACAGTAACTTACGTATGCTATATTTTAAACAAAAACAGTTTAAGTTAACATTTTTTTATTAGGTAGAATGATCTGGTTCACACTACAAACACAATTTGTGCCCCCCCTCCTAAGGAAAATGAAAAAATCTCAAATTTAAAAACCATGCATTCAACAAATTAGTAGAATATGATCCCATTCTCAATATGCAGCATGTAAGAATATAATAAAGATCATTAATGTCAGTGCAAACAAGAGAGATATAAGCAGAAGAAAAAAAAAAGTATGAACAGTACAGCTTATGCTGTTAGGCAGAATCCAACAGAAACTCCAAGGAACATTTAAAGTTTTAACATATTACAGATTAGCTTCCTCAAATTGAAACTTTAAAGGTTCATTTGTTTGACCTTTTTTTCCAAGAAAAAATATTTTTAAAACTGAAAGATATGTTTAAAAAAATTATAATACTTTTGTAAGTTTTTTAAGGGGAGGGAATCAGAGTTGCTTCAGAGTTTTTTTCCAGAAATTAGCTTCTGGAAAAAGGATATAAACAAAAGATGTGTCATAAAATTCTAATACTTATGTAAGTTTTTCAGGGGGAACTCAAAAAGTTGCTTCAGAGTTTTTTTTCCAGAAGCTAAAATAAATAGCTTCTGGAAAAAATATATAAACAAAAGATGTATCACAGAATTATCTTTTATTAGCTTGCTAAAACAAATAGGCCATGTATACAATAACCTTGAAAATTTTGTTGTTTCACTTCCTACCAGTAACCCAAATCCCCTCTCTTCTCATGAAATTGACAACCAGCAATTCAAAGAGAGTTAGACATAAGCCTATTACGTGTACATCCAAGGGACAACATGAATCGATTTTTGTCAATCTACCTCCAAAATTAACACTTCTATTTTCCCTTGTTTGCAAATATTCATAACATACCAAAAAATTTACCTGCTGCATTTTGTTGCTATAATTGAAAATTAAAAATTCTTAATCAAATTGTAAGGAAATCACATTTTGTTGCTATGATCTATATATTGATGTACGTCCATTCTATAGTTGATCCAAGGTAAATAATATATACTTTAATCAAAACACTAACAAGAAATTTATATTACTAAACACAAAAGTTACAACCATTGAAAAAGCTCTTGCAAATAGACCACGGATAAAATTATTATGCAAATGTTGTAGAACACCATATTTTATACTAAACAAAAAGAGCTGCCCAACCATGAAGTGGTCATACTTAATCCAACAGAAAAAAAAAAAAAAAACAGAATACCAAATACAATCAATTACACATATTTGAGTTTGGCTGCTGGGATAGAGGTATGCTCTATATATAGAATATGGGAATTTCAGCACGCAAAACATCAACAAGCCTATAACAGCTCCACAAGGACTCGACTCAACATAACATGGGAAAGGGTTAATCACCAAGGAATTATGAACAAGAAAACCAGAATTCAAAAAGAAAAAAGAAAGAAATAAACAAGAATGCTTAATATAAATCATCTGTCCAACTATGAACATTTAGGATATCCCCAGTCCACCATCATTCTTTATTATGGGAAGTTACTTTCAACTCCGCATGAACCTCATTTATATACTTTTCTTTCCAAAAATGTTTGCATAACTACACTCCTCATCCAAACTCCTAAGGCCTCCATCTTCATTGTCTAACATAACTGTTTCATCCTCAATCAGTGACATAGATAGAGACAGCCATACTCCAATCAACAAATAAGAATGAAAACTTAACATCTTGCTCCGCCAGAAAGATATAAATTCTAGAGCACAAGAAGAGTCTACGATTGTTATCCGAAAGAATGACCAATTTGAGTTCATGCTAAGCAATCAATGAATCCTACTTGTCACTCTAGAATATTTGAGAATAAAAGCATTAATACCCTGTTTGGTAGTGGCTAAATAGGCTGAAAATGAGAATGAGAGGGGAGGGAAAGTGCGAATTGAAGGGCATTTCAGCGGTTTGGTACATGAGATATACCTACGAAATTGTTTTGAAATATTTGTTGGTGCCAAGTCAATTGGAAAAGGAGAGAACTATTTGTCCTATGCTTTCGACTCCTTGGATCTCATAATTATGGCATATATCGATTCTAAGGAATGTATATGTAACAAAATGTAAAAACACATATTAGTAAGTGTAAAAAAGTATCTTTTATTATTTTTTGCTCTTTTCTTAAACCAAATCATCTCGGCAAAGTTAACTTAGACTCTATCTCTCTTCCATTCCTCTTACTTAAATCAAACAACCTAAGTTTCTACCGATTCCTCATCTATTTTCCTTCTTTTCTTTTTTCACCTACCTACTTCCTTCCTCTCTACCAAACACCGTATAAGATACCAAAAGAAAAAAAAAAAAACTACTTTGCATTTACTTTCTCCAAAATCTACCCAATTTCCCGCTCCAATTCAAATACAGTAATACAGTATCCAACTGATAAAACTAATGCCAAGCAGGAAACGAACCAAACATCAAAGACACAAATCAAGCACACACACAAACACACCAAAATCATACCTAATGCCCCATGTAAGGCGCACCACCACCACCATATTGCCCTCTTCCAGAACCACCCTGCCCTATCTGCTGGTTCGGATTCGGATATGCAGCCTGCAGCCCCACCTGGGTCCCATATCCTCCAATAACACCCGGACTAATATTTGACTGAGCACTGTAACCACTCTGCACTCCAGCCCCCGCGGCAGGCACACCAGGGTTCACCGCAGCACTCGTTCCAATAGTCCCCAACAAATTCGTCAGCCCCAATGTCCCCTGCGACGCCAGGAGGGCCGTCAACGCCTGCCCCAGCGCCGGATTCAAAGCTGCTTGGCTAAACCCAAGCCCTGGTCCAGCCGGAGCCATCAAGTGCCCCGGCTGCGCTGCCGCAGCACCACCAACATACGCACCACCTGCATTGGCAGTATCATTCCTCTGAAACTGGGTCCGCTGGGCTGGAGCATTCACGTTCCCGTGCTGCTGCTGCTGCAACTTCCCGGGCTTGGGCCCATCAATCGCCTTCTGGCAATGCAAAATATGTCCTTCAAAGTCCTTATGAGGCTCTTCCAAGGCTCTCTTCGCACTCTCCCCACTCCTGTAAACGAACAAACAAAACCCTTTCGGTTTCCCTGTTAACTTATCCAACCCCAAAGGCCCCTCCTCAATTTCCCCGAACCGCGAGAAGTACGCCAGAAGCTTCTGAGGATCGAGTTCCGCACCGACGTTGCTTACGTAGATCTTCCTCTGCGTGTACTCCGAAGACGACGAAGACAGCGCCGGCGCTGAGGAAGGAAGTGCCTGCGGCTGGCTCTGGCTGCTACTGACGGGGCCGATGGAAGCCAGCTGGCACGCCGTCATGCGGTTGCCAATCTTCTTCTGCGGCTGCTTGAGCGCGTTGCGCGCACCGCGACGCGTCTTGAAGAGGATGAAGCCGTAGCCCTTGGACTTGCCGGAGACCTTGTCTGTGACGGCCTTGCAGTCCTCGATCTCACCGTACTGCCGGAACGCGCTGATTAGGGTTCCGGCGGTGGTGTCCCAGCCCAGCCCGTGAACGAATATCTTCCGGTGAACGGGATCCTCGTCGGCCGCCCTGCGGATCCGGTCCGCCACGTCGCGGTGCTTCGCAGCCGCCTCGCATAGAAGGTTCAAGATCTGGTCTTTGCTTAAAGGTTCCAGAAGCTTCTGGATGGGGTCGTCGTCCTCGTCTTGTTGCTGTTGTTGCTCTTCTTCGTCGTCCTGTTCTTCTTCTTCCTCCTCCTCCTCTTCCTCCTCTTCTACTTCCTCTTCTACTTCCTCTTCCTCTTCTTCTTCCTCTTCCACTTCCTCGTACTCGGGAGGCGCAATCTGGGGTTCGGGTTGGTGGTGCTTGAGTGGAGGTTCAGCAGATTGAGAAGATTTGGGTGCTACCTTTCGCTTCTTCCCCATCGGCGATTTCTCGAGTGGAGTGCAGAAGGTGGCACTAGGGTTTTTTCTGATTAGGAATCAATCACATTCACTCTGACTTCATACTCTTTTGTCTATTTATTTTATTTTATTTTTTCGTTTATCATGTTTTTTAGCCGCCACAACTTCTTTTGTTTTTTTCCTAATTTTCAATTTGAAGATATTGTTGAATTTGGGCCTTTCTTTCCTCGTATTTTTAAGAATTTTGCTTCTAATACATTTTTTTAAAATTTTTATTACAGAGATATAAAAATGATTTTTAAAATTGTTTACAATTTTTTTTAGAAATACTATCCAAATATATTTAAAAAAACTTATAGATTATACATTTTGAAAATATTAAGAAAATTCAAATAATAATTTCATGATAAATTATTCAAAATTGATTTTCAACTATATTGAATTATTTTTTTACAACCTCCAATAATAAAATTTATTATGAAATAAAGCATCTAAAACCATTTAAAATTTATTTGAAAATATTCTTCTTGAGATTTTGACAATGATTCTCAGAAGCAAGGTTAGATAATGTTCTTTAATTATGACGCTCTCCTATAATTTTATACATAGTACTACTTCTTATCCTTTTTAAACAAACACATCCATTAGTACATTGTAGTTGTATTATTATCATACGTGGTTCACTTATATATATATATATATAACATTGATTTTTATTATAATAATGACATATTTGATATTTATATATTAGTATAAATGTTATTCATTATATAAATGTTATATATATTTTTTAATTAAACAGTTGTAAGTTAGCGTTATTTAAATAAAATAGTGTAATAGTATAATGAGAATTTACGTGCTATTAGTTAATTAATTATGACATGATATATATATATATATATGCTATAATATTTTTAATGATTAATAATAAAAAATATATTTAATTATAATATGAGAAGTGTATTTTTTAATGATTAATAATAAAGAAATAATTAAAACTTTTATAATTAATTATATTTTATTTTGAATTTAATTAATATATATGATAAAAAACTTATGTAGTATAATAATTTATATGATACCATTAAGTCGGTTGTTCATATTTAAAAAAAAAAATCTTTTTAATGAAAAAATATATTATATAAATCAATAGTATATTTTTATTTTATATTTCGTGATATAATGGATATGAAAATTTGATTAGAGTGCATTATAATAATTAGTATAAATTTAAGAATTGTTTTCATGCATACATCGATATTCTTTTTACTATTATTTTAATTTCAACATAATTGTGATTTATATAAAATATTTAATTTACTAATTGATTATATGAGAATCAAATAGTCTCAAGAAAGAAAAATAATTAAATAATTATAATATTTTGAATGAATTAGAAAAAAAATAATAAAAGAAAAATAATTAAAAAATAAATGTTTTTATCAAAGGATAATGTGACAAAGTCATCCATAAAAAGTCAAAGCTGATGAAATTAATATTGAGTATTTTTCTTCTTTTACAAAAAGAAAATACTTGGAAAAAAATTGCAAAGAATATCTTAAATTTTTAAAAATAAAAAAATAAGGTAAAACATTAAAGAAAAATATTTTTATGATATTTTTTTTGCTGTTATTAATACTTTTCAAATTTCATAACAAAATTATATTATAATAACATTATAACAAAATTATATTATAATAATATCGTAATCGTGTAATAATTTTACGAATGTAAAAAAATATTTAATTAATTTTTCTTATATTTAAATTAAATTTGTCTAAAATTAAAATAAATGAAAGATATTTTACCTTAATTTAAATACAAATTTATATAAATTACTATAAATCTAAATTAAGATATTTTTAAATTTAATATAAAATTAATATTGTTAAATATTTAGATTAAAGTGCTTTAAAATTTAACAAAACTTAAAGTTTTTTCAAAACAAAATTTTATTTGGATATTAATTTATTTTCACGTTTTTCTTGTATATTATAGAATATTTAAATAAATAAATATTAAATGAGAATTGTTAAAAAAAATAGGAGAGATTTATAGAGTTTAATAAAAATTAGAAATAAATTTAAAAAATTTTAAAAATGAGAAAAAATTAAAATTTTTCTATTTATATTTTTTTTTTGGACTCCTTAGTTATTGATGTGTAAATTAATTATATATTTTTTTACTTCAATGATATAAAATAGAGTTATAAAATTAAAAGATAGTAAATTAATAAATAAAAGCAATTATTTTTTTATTATTTTTTAATGGTTTAGATGAATTAAGAGAATTAGATAATTAAAAAATAAAAAATAAAAAATAAAGATAAGAATAATTCTCTTCTTTGAATAATTTGAAAATTTTCTAGCGGTTAAATTTCAATTTGTAATTAATTGGTTTAAATGCTTCTACTTGCACTTAATGATTTAATAATTTGAATATTATATAGTATTATTATATTTATGATATAAAATTTTCTTTTGAATTGGTAATTACAAATAGAAACGAAAATTTAACTAAAGGTATAGCTTCTCACAAAATTAATTATTTTTAAGTAATTATTATCATCATAATTTAACGTAATTAATTTTTTAAAATCTCCGAAAAATCTTCATTACATTATTTTATATTAGTATTTTCTTTTATCGAAGACATTAAAATATTTTTTAAATTGATAACAAGCTCACTTAAAATGTATTATGAAATATATAAGTATAAATATAATTCCTGATTTATTAGTTGTAAAATAAAATTACTGAAGAAAGTGTTATTATTTTTCCTAAGCAGCAATATAAAACCTCCTCACACAAAAATATAAGGTAAAAAAACAAGGATTATTTATGTGAATTTTTTTATTGGTATCCTCATTTGTTGCATTCCATTTCCATGGCCTCAGAGATAGAAGCTGCTTTAGTAGGCACTCCCTCTGATGCTCCCACCATGTGAGTTATTCCTTTCACATTTCTTTCTCCTCGTTCCCCTTTTTCCTGTGCACCATCCTCTGTTCTTCTTTTTCTGTAATTGCAAAACCCCCTTGTGGTTGGTTCATTATATGTTCTGATTTTCTCAGTAATTATGTAAAACCCCTAAAAAGATTATATTTTTATCTAATTATGTTAAAGGGTAGTAGAACAATGTTAGCTTGTTTTCAGCATAATGAATACGAAATCATACAACCTCCAAAATTGTAGGTTTCGTTTGCCTGCGATTCTATGTAGATATATGCTTGTTTGTGTTTATAGTTAGCTATTTTATATAATCTCTTAATTCCTGAGTGTGATAGTCTCTGTGTGTGTGCATAGTCTGTGGGAACATAAAGGCTTTTCCTGCATCCTTAATCGTCTTTTTCAATAATAAGATATTTTATATTTTTAATTATTGAGGCAGGTGCTGGACATGATTACCGTGTTTTTCTTATGTAATTTTATATTTATTTTGTTTATAGTTCCACATATTCACATCCTTTCTCTTGTATTATGTGATGAACAGATTCGACAAGATCATAAATAAGGAAATACCTTCTATTGTGGTTTATGAGGATGATAAGGTATTTTCTGATGCTTGATGGAATCCCTAACTTACCTTCCTTTTCTTTATATAGAGGGTATATTATATATAAAATAATGTTTCGAATGCCATACCTACAAATAATGATAACATAGAGAAGTTTGATAGCTAAAGAAAAAAGTAGTTTGCTGCCCAAATTTCACACTTATAAACGTGTTGAATTTCATATGTTGTCTTATAAACTGTTGTTTTCTTTTGCTTTTCTAGTTTCAATGCAACTTCTGACTCATTGTTTATGAATCTATTTAATATTTCATTACTCTTTAGAGTCATTTGTTGATCAGATAAACAAGTATAATGTAATGGTTCAACGAGTGTTCCATGTTAAAAAAAAAACGGAACATTGGGATGTTTTATTTGAATTAAACGACTTAAAAGGAAACTAGTTTAGTTTTCTTGCTGGATTTTTCATTCTTGCATAGGACTTTAGTTCAAAGTTGAAAAAGGTTACCAATCAATTTGCATGAGCACTTGATTTTCTACTTATCAATCATAGTCTGACAGTTGGTTTAAGGTAAAATAAGTATCGCTAAGTTGCAAAAATAGACTTGAGGTAAGTGCTATTTTGTCAAAATGTTAACAAATTTCTTAGAAGTAAGTGCTATTTTTGGATGGGCAAATAGTAGTTGTTAATGTTAGTTTTTGTCTGTGGGGTACTCGAACCCACTTAGAATCAAGTCTTGGCTACCATTGTTTTCAACATTAGCTGATATTGTAGTCAAGTTATTTTATTTGATTTAGAATCGCAATATAGCAATTGATAATTCTTTCATCTTTTATTATCCGTTTGACAGGTTCTGGCCTTTAGGGACATAGCTCCACAAGCTCCTACCCACATTCTAATCATTCCTAAAGTTAGGGATGAGTTAACTGGTCTATCAAAGGTATTTTTTAATCATTTTTTAGAGTCCTAGGATTATTATTTTTATCTCAGATGTTCATTTTAAATCATCTATATACCTGTTCTCAATATGCTCAATACATTTTTATTGTATATAGTAAAAAATATTTTTAAATTCATATAAAAATAACGTACTATATAAGAAAATTCACATTTCAGATAGATTTTCTTCAGTATCAACGTACTGATAGCATGAAAGGTTTAGTTTTTTTGGTGAAAAAGATTGTGGAATACTGCTTTGAAGTTGTTATTTGAGGACTCTATGACTTGGGAAAATTTTCTTTCATTGAATCCTCCAAGTTTATCCTAACATACCACCTAACATCATTTGTGTTTACTATTTGATAAGGTGGGATGTATGATTTCTTATCCAAACTACGTTGTGTAAATATATGAAATTTAAAAGTGTTGTACTTAATTTACATTGTTTTGTAAACTGTTGCATATTATTATTTTGTTAAATTATTTGTTAATACTAAATCTTTGATTAATTAGGACATAGTCTAGTGTCTTACTAAGGTACTATGATTTAGTTTGCTATCAAATAGAAACTCATTTTGAAATATGGTTTGACTTGTATTTGAATTTAGGCTTTTCAATGGATTGCTCATAGATACATATGTATGGTTTTTGAAGTCTATATAACTTTTCATTTTATGGTGAATATAGTTTGTCCTTATTTACCTTTCAAGGCTATAAACATATGAAGTCATGAGTCTTTTTTGGATGGGGGTGGGGAGTCTTGAGCACCTCTCTATATGCTTTGTATTTTTTTTTTTTTTTTTTTTTTTTTGTAATTGCTAACCCAGCATATTGGAAGCAAGATATATTTTTATCGTGAAAATATTACTAGAACTTAATACTTAGTAATAGTCTGCTTTGTTTGTGGTAGGTATTTAATGTCAATTACTATTTTAATAAGAATATATTGTTGAGCATGTTGCTGAACAAGATCTAGATGCAAAGAATCTAAGCTGATTTAGAGTGTTGTTTTGATGATGATGAGAACAATTTCATATGTTATGCTGTGTGTTATAAGCTTTCCATGTATGAATGAGTGTGAGTCATGCATATGGGATAAATTTAGCAAACACTGCATTATCACATTGTCTTAGGTCCTAATTTTTGAAAAAGGTTACATACACACATTAATTGATTATAATTTGTATTAAACGATTATGTAATTGATTATAATTAGTAATTCTGTTTCATTTCTACCGAGTTTAGGGAGTTTGTTTCGACTCTACATCAAAAACAAGTTTGCTCATGGGTTCACTATGCACCAGGACGAGTCTAAGAGTTGAAACTTGAGTTTGATAACCATGATGATAGTCATTAGTCACTATTATTCTTAAAAATCTTTTATTTATTTATTTAAATTGACAAATCAAATTGAATGTAGAACCTTTCAATGCCTTAGATCAGCATCTACAACTATTTTACATTTGGTATAGGCTATGTATGTGTGCATATTGATCTATGGTATTGTTCCTAGGCCGAGGAGAGGCACTATGAAATTCTTGGTCGCCTTCTGTACACCGCTAAGCTGGTTGCAAAGCAAGAGGGTCTTGATGATGGCTTTAGAATAGTAATTAATGATGGCCGGGATGGGGGTAAGTGTTCCTCTCATGTCATTGCAGGAACATTGAGCAATCATATTTTATTTGATTTATAAGTTCTTGTGAATCTTTGCTTCATATTTTTATTGAGATGAAGATTGGTTTTTGGCAGGTCAAACAGTTTTTCACATTCATCTGCACCTCATTGGGGGACGACAGATGGGTTGGCCCCCATTCTAGAATATGAAGATTTGTAGTATGAGCCATGTATATTATATTATGCTTCTGCGCAAACCTGCTGTAATACTCTTCTTCTGCAATCTACAAATAGTGGTTTAAATGGCTAAGTAGTGTCTTGTTAAACCATGAAACTATGTGATGAGTTAGATGACCTACATTAATTATGTTTAAACTAGGGCGTCACATTTAAGCTTAAATTATATTGCAAAGATGTTTATGGATCATGGTTGTTGATGATGTGATGATCAGACATTTTTTTGCAACGTTAGCAACATCTTGTTTGTGGATGGTCAGACATTTTTTTGCATGTGGTTCTGTTTTGTTTTTTAATCGAATCAAGAGGCGTGGGAGTGATTGAGTTTATTATTGGTTTTCAATCTTATACAAACTTGAAATTATTAATGGTAAGTCTCAATTTAGTTGGGCAGTTTTTTTTTTTTTTTTTTTTTTTAAAGTAGAGACATTTTGTTTTCTCAATTTACACAATTTGATCTAAAAAAGTCCATGAGATCAAACAAGGTCTTGAATTTTAGAAGGTAATTTATTTAAATAGAGAATTTAAAATATTTTAGGTTAAAGTATGTTATTTCAATAGAAAAATAAATAAAAAATGTGAAAATAATTTAATTACTTAATTTTTAATTTTCTTATGTAAGATTTAAAATTTTTCATATTCTTAATTTTTTTTACATCTATATTTTTTTTGTTGAATTTTATTTCAATCAAGATATTATTGGTTTGATATAATTTTTTCAATTGTTGTTGAGAAGGATTTTTTTTTCATATGAAAAGTTGACATTATTATCTTTGTTTAACATTATTTTTTGAATGTAAATTGATATTATTTCTAAATTGAAGTTAATAAAAAAAAAAATCTCAATCACAATAATTGTTTTTTATTAATGTTAAATATAATTTATTTTACTTTACATTAATTTAGGTTATTTCAAATTGATTTCAGCTGGGGAAGTTTTTTTTAACTGATATGATAAAAAAAACTAACAAAAAAAACTTTTATTATAGGTTATGGGTTTACGGTTTAGTGTATAAGATGAAAAAATATGCAAGTCTTTATTGTGCAAGATGAATTTCCAGATTTCTCATTTTCATGGTTCAATGTAGTGGATTCAATATTTTTTTTTTATCAAAAGGATTTCTTTTTTAAATAGGTTTGATTTTATGCATATATTTTTGTAATAAATTTGGTTGATCTTGCATGTGTTGTATATTATTTTCATTTATATATTATATATGTGGTAAATGATTGTTGGAAAATGGAGAAGATTTATACGAGGAAATGAAAAAGTTTTTCTTTGTATATTTAATTTAAAATGAATTTACAAGAAAAAGATGATATCACACATTTTTTTAATATAAAAAGTATATTTAATTTGAAAAGAAAAATTCAGGGACTAAATTAGTATAAAAATTTTATTGTGAAAGTAGAATTTCAAAATAATATATTTTTTCAACGAGATAATATATTAATTCATAAAGAATGGTAAATTCTTTTTTCTGTGAAGGGATGCTTAACTCACTATTACTCAAAACTCCTATTTATAGTGAAGGGTTGAGGTTTTTTTATAGTAGATATTATATATTTTTCACATTTCTAAAATTAAATGTGAATAATGGAGATTTTGGACGAAGTTTATTTAGTTATTAGATTAAATAGTTATTTCCTATTTTTCATGTAATTTTCATTTTTATTTTATAATTTCATATGTTTTTTCATATTTTTTAGATAAGCTTTTTAGTGTATTTAAATTTTCCAAATAACCAAATAACTAATAAAACTTAACGAGTCATTATGCTATAGTTATTAGGAAGTAAATATTTAATGAAAATCTATTTCTTTAATCTATCTCATAGACTGCCTAGTTTATCCTATATTAATAAACACCTCTAGTAAGCTTTAACACACAATTTAGAAATTACTTAAATTGAGTATTTCTTATTGCGAGAGCTTCTCCTTTATTTTTGGGTTAAGAACTTTATAATGTTGGTTCTACTAGTAAGTTGCGGTTAGGATTACACTTTCTAGATAATTTTGGTTCAATTGGCAGGTTGCGTTTTTGGTCAAATTTCTTTTCCTTTTCTTTACTTATTTTCAAGACAATTTTTCACTTAGTTTCATATTAGTGCATGTTTTTAAGAATAAAAGAAAATAATTCTAAAACCTTTAAACAAATCATCTTTTTAGTTTCCATTAATAGGAATTACATCTCTTACTTAAGGAGGGATATACTTTCAACATTCTCCAACCCACCATCCTAAATTTAAGACATCATCAATCATACTCCCTTGTAACAAATAAAATGTTTCCTGACTGACTGGTATAATCTTAATCAACATATGAGACTAATTATCACTTGTGTGAACTTTCTCTAGTTGTAACAACTCATCATCTAAAGCTTTCATTATCTAATAATAATGAACATCAATATGCTTTTAGGGGAAATGATAGGTGTAATTTTTAATCAAATGACTTTCATTTTTATTGTCACAATACACTATAAACTTTTTTTTATTATGACCTAATTCGCACAAGACAATTTTCATCTAAAAAGTCTCCTTACAAGCTTCAGATGTTACAATATACTTTGGTTCAATGGTCGACAAGGCAATACACTTTTGTAACTTTGGTTACCATGACATAGCTACACATCCTAATGTAGATTTTCTTTCCTTTACATCGTCCATCATGTCAGTATAATGTATCCTTCCAACATGGGTTTTCCATTAACAAAAATTAAGAACTTCTTAGTAGTTCCCTTTAGATAAGATAACATTCCAATCCTTTTACTAATATTTGATAAGAAGTGACTCACAAATCTAAATACATAAGCAATATCTAGTCTTTTACAAATCATGACATACATAAGGCTACCTATAGATGAATAAGACACATTAATTGTTCATCTCTTACTTATCTGATTCACTCATTGGATAATTACACAAGTTCATGTACCCAACAAGTGAAACAACCATTGACTTTGTCATGTTCATGTTGAACCTTCTAAGTTCTTTTTCAATGTATTTTTCATGTGGCAACCATAATAATCACTTAGATTAGTCTCTTACAATCTTTATTCCAAGGATTTCATTCATAGTCTTAAGTCTTTCATTGGGAAAAACTTACTTAAAACTTTCTTCATATTAAATAAAATTATTATTATTATACATTTTTTTATGAATACATAGTGATCGATTGATGTCCTCGAAAAACTATCCTCTGTTATAAAAGATTCAAACTTCTTCTACCATTATTTAGGGACTTACTTTTAGTTCAAAGAGACTTTTATGCAAACCATACATTAAGTGTTTTTTGTCTTGTTCTTCAAACCTTTTTAGTTACTCCATATAATTTTTTTCTTCTAATTCTCCATGGAAGAATGCAGTCTTTATATCAAGTTGTTCAAATTCTTAAGTTTAGGCAAGTTTGCAAACCCAAGATTGCCCTTTTTTTACGATGATTTGGGTCTTATATTTAGGTTTTGATCTTCCTTCTTCAAACTTCAACTTGTACACTCATTTGTTCTTCAATGGTCATCTTCTTTTAGGTAACTCCACAAGCTCATATGTTTGGTTCTCATGCAACATGGTCATTTCCTCATTTATGACTTTAATTCAGTTTTCTTTATTTTTATTTTTGTAACTTTATCAAAGTTTTACAATTTATCATCAACCATGAATGTAACAAATTTATCTAATGAGTACTTACTCTAATGATGCCTAACTCTTAGGTATGTTTGGATTAGAAAGTGGATTTGAGGGAGTGGAAAAGAAAAAAAATGAACAGAAAGAGAAGGGAAAGTAAAGTTGTTTGAATTAAGGAAAAGAGAATGGAAATGAATAGAAAGTTAAATATTATTTTTATTAAAATATTGTTTAAATATTTGTTATTATTAAAATAAAAATATAAATAATATATAATTTTAATATTATTATAATTAATTTTATTTATTATTATTAATTTTTTATATTATTTATTATTATTATTAAATATTTTATAATTAATTTTATTTATTATTATTAATTATTTATTATTTAATATATTTTTTAATTATTTAATTTAATAAAATAAAATACAAATTAACCTATATAAATATATAATATATTATATATGTTTTTCTTCGCAAATCTTTACTTATTGAAAGGAAAACGCTGAAACGAGAATTTTATCTTGATTTGTGTGTTATTCGTTTTGATTTCCACAAAATTCGTTTTGATTTCCACAAAATCATCTCACTTCTTCGTTCTTATATAGTCAAAACCCGAATCCAAACACACGCTTAAAAGATTATTTTATTTCATATTATATTTTATATTCAATTAATTAAAAATATTGTATTTGATATTTAATTAATTACCGTTATACATTTGTTTCATAATTATAACTAATTTGTTTTTCTAATTGTTTTTCAAGATTCTTCTAATAATAAGATAATTAAATATTTAATTAATTAGAAATAATTTGATTTTGAAGATTTTTTTCTCTTAAAATTTAATTTGTATGATATTTTCATATATCTTCAATTCTCTCAAAATTTTTATTTATAATAAATAATTAAGATTTTTTCCATAAAAAATATAATAGATATTAAATATTTTTTATTTAAATATATATATATATATATTCTTTAAAATTAAAAAATATTTTCAAAATTTTAAAATAATTTTTTTTTTAATTTTTATATATAAAAATTACATCTTATAATTAAGAAGGAATATGTTTACAAGTGATAATCTAATTAAAAATTTTCCATTTATATAATGAAGTTTCTATACATATTTATTGAAAAAAAATATTATCACTCATAATTTATGAAAAAAAAAAAAATTATCCATCTTCTTACATTACATTTCCACGAAGTAATTCACCTTTGACTTTAGGACACTAGGTATTTATTGTGCCGCAACATACCTCCTACATCATTTAAGGAATGTCATTAGTTTATTAGAAGAAAAGTGGGTGTCATTAATTTTCACGAATCAAGCATGAAAGATGTCAAATCAAGATCTTTACATAAACAATTTTAAAAAATATATATAAGAATTCGTGGCTCAAAGGGTGGTGGTGATCTTCTCTTTAGTGGTGAGTTTATGACCTCCCATAATTGGCCCAAAAAACAGGTGTTGAAAAGAGCACCCATAAATCAACAACTCCCAACCAACTTCTGTAGCTCCATTTCCAAATGCAGTTTTGTTGTAATTAAAAATCAAACTTTGCATCAAATCTTGGTGAGTAATCAACAAAACCTCTCTACTTTATATATATTCACAGTAGTTAGTGGTTACATTAAATTTAACTTAAACTTGGGTTTCCTTCTCCATACCATGGCTTCTATTGTACTTCTTCTCTCTTTATTTGTTCGTCCCAAGATTAGAAGCCAAGTTTCCATTGTTGCTGTCAGATATTAACCAAGATACTTCAAGTTGGCACTTGAGATGGGAAAAGCAAAGAGAGAATAATGATCTACAAATTGGGTTGGAGGATATCATGGGGGAGAAGATTCTGCAAGAGCCAAAAGTTAGTGTCCATTTGATATAGTCAGAGATATATATGTGTATCGGTTCATGAATTACCATCCTTTGCAATAAACTATGTTCTGTTCTGTTTTTCCTTGTCCCCTGTTTCTATTTGTAATATGACACTAATTATAGATCAAATTGATAAATATTTATCAGTCACGTATATAAGAAAATATTGAAAGATTGCAGCATTCTTCTGCTAACTACAACAATGATATAATCTTAAGGAAACTTATAATTCTATAGTTTGAAAAACCAAAATCTATAATCAATCAATTTATGTTTATGTTAAAAAGAGATGAAACTTACATTTGAGGAAGAGTTTGAGGAAGAAATCATTAAAATTTAAAATAAATTAAAGTTTTATAAGAAAAGTTGAATAATATATAAATAAAAAATACACATAAATTTTATAATTAAATTTTTTATAAAAAATAAAGTCTGTATTTCTCTGTATAATTGTTAGTTTACTGTTATTAATGAAAATTTTGTGTGTTACTTTTTTTTAAATACCTAACAATTTTTATATTTACTCTAAATTATTTTTAAATTTGCTCCCATGTATATGAGAGTGATTTTAAGGTGAATTCTTTTGTTTGTAATGGTTATTCAGTGTAAAATCTTATATTATACCTATTAGCAATTATGTTTTAGGGTATTTTTTCTACACCTAAAAATGTTTTAGTTAGCTTTTATTCATTCATGAATGGAGTTTCTGGAGCAAGTTCATTCTAAATAAATGAAGTAACCCACCAAAGATGTTTTGTAAGTGCAGAAAGTTAATGGATGGGGTGATCCAAGAAGTCATTTTAGGTGCAGAAAGTTTAAATTTTATTTGGATCTAAATAGGTACTCCAAAATAATATGATGGGGAATCTCTAAATGCACTCCCTAATTGTTAGAATGAAACGTCATTCATATTTATGTTTTGTTTGGCTTTTCTGTCGAAAATATCCTTTTAGAAACCAACTTTTTGAAGACTACTTCAATTTAAGCACAATCAAAGAAAGGATCTAGCCATTTCAAGTTGGTATGCATAGGTCCCTACATGTTTGACCATGCATCAAATCCTCAATTGATTGACACATTTTAGTGATATTTTCTTTTCATAGTAAATTTCCTTGGTAGTTGTTGTGAGCCTTAAAACATTTGAGAACATAGAGGTAGAAAGTGACAGCAATGAGTGATGTAAGTTACAAATCAAGTTGGTCTTGGTATGGGGTTTAGGGAACAAGCCAAGCATAAAAGGAAAAGTAACATGGATAACTTGAATATTGGAATGAGAAAATATTTTTAAGAGTATTTTCAATATTTAACATTTAAAAAGGATTTACTAGTTTCATTTTCACTTTTTTTTTTTATTAAAAATTTGTAACTATAATCTCACAAATAATATTTAGTGATATTTATGCGATGATATAAGTATATTCGTATTTTTTAAGACACTAGCATGATTTTCAGACATGATTGAACATAATATATTTACACTCAGCACATATTGTTGAACACTTAAAGAAATATCTAGTGAAATTTAATTCGAAAAAAGTGATTTTTATAAAGAATTTTGTTCAGCGAAACTATTTGTACTAAACACGAAGTGCTTAACACCTAAAGACAACACTCAGTACACAGTAAGTAATTAATTAACACAAATTTTTTATGAAATGAATTTCTAAAACATTTACCCCATTACAAAAAAAATCTAAAATTTATTTCTTATTAGAGAATATTGTTAGAAAAAAAAATATAAGAGAGTACAAGTCAAGAAGGGGGTTCATTTAGCAATAGGCTGATGCTGATTTATTGACCCTTATTGGGCCTCAATCAAAGTTTGCCTAAACCCTATTCAAATGCACACTATCTATCTATTTATTTCTCTCTCTTATTCAATTATGTTATGTATTTATAAAAGTTAACTAAATTTGATGCAAAATAATGTTGAGTTTTTCGAGAAAGATTTTCTAGATTATAATTTTGTAAATTTTTCTCGTTTATATATTAAATTATAAATTATTTTATACATTACTTCTACTTATACTTATTAGTAACCATTAACATAAGAGTTATTTCTATTGTGTTTGTTTTCAACTAAGTCTCCCTTCTCTAGAAACATTCCAAGAACACATGCAAACAAAAATATTACTTTAGGTCAAATTTTAACGTAAAAATAAAATTTTTGTTAAAATAGAAATTGATAGTTTATAATTGTTTCAAAATGTAATTGGTGTTAGACATTCCAAGAACATTCATAGCTTTTTCTTACTTTTGTCTGAATGCATTTTTTAACAGAAAATATTTTCAACAAAAACTAATATTCATTAAAACACGAGGACTGGTAGAAAATTATATTTTAATATATATTTTTTTAATATACACTTTCTTATTGATTAAATTTATTAAAAACGACAAAATGAGTAAAAAAAATCATTAAATATAAGTGACACCTATTAAAATTGATAATTACTAATAAGTTTCAATTGATAATAACAGATTCGTTTCAAACAATATTTTTAAAAAATATGCGAACATTTCTCATGTTCTGTAAAATAAATGAAAAGAAATAAAAACATTTGTCGTCAAATATCATTTTGGTAAATGGCGTTTTCACAAAGACAAAATAATTTAGACTTAGAAACTAGAGCAAATAGAGGTTCTAACTTGACGAAAATTGTAAATAATGTCAGAAAATTTTTTTATCAACTTTTTCATAAATATTTATGAGACAAAAATAGAAAAAAAATGAAATAATTTTTATAAGATAAAATTAATTTACATACAAATTAAAAAAAAAAGAAAAAAAATGAGAGAAATTCTATAAATTAATATATGTATTACCTTATAAGAAAATTAATTTCAGTTTTTCTAATTTTTTTCTTACAAAATTCTTTATAAATATGTAAATATCTTTATAACTATAAAACTATCTTATTATTCTAATTTTATAATTATGATATAATCCTTGTCTTTATTTAAATTTCTTTTGGAAGAATTTTAATTGAAAGTTAGATTTAGTTAAAAAATAATTAAATAAAAAAATTTAAATTATTAATAATCTTAATTTTAATTTTAAATATAATCTTTTGATTATATAAAATAATTTATTCTTATTTTTTAAAATATAATTATTATTTTATAAAAAAAAATTGCGAATTGATTTAATCTCAATCCATTTAGATAATTTATACTTTGTCTAAATATGCAGCATAAAAATAAATCAATTTAATTTAACTCGAAAATATTTTAACTTAACCTAATCTATTTTATGATGTTTTTCGTGATGATAAGTTAAAATTTAAAATCATATATAAATTATTACTTCAATGTCTTATAAAACTAAAAAACTAACTATAAAACTCAGTTAATAGTTAATTTTACAAAATACATAAAATAAATAATTTTTTTTTGAGCAACTTCAATTTAATTACTCATTTGTTAAAAACATTTTAAAACTCTTATATTTTTAATGATAACAAACAAAATATAAGAATATGTTTATATATATATATATATATAAATTAATTATTATAATAATTAAATAATTTAGACTTAATATATATTTTTAATTATTTTCAAATAAATGAGTTTGATTTTGATACTTGTAAAAAAAATTGTTTACTTTTAATTCTTCTAAAAATAAAAATAACTATTTTTAATTCTTAGTACAATGTGATATAAGTTAAATACTTATATGTTGAATGAAAAGTAAAATCACCGTAATTTCATATTTTAATAGATGAAGATCAGAGAAAATGTTTTATAGGATTAAAATTATTTTTCTCTTATTTTATAAGGATTAAAAATAATTATTATAAATTTTATAGATGAAACATAAAAAAATTAATAATTTTTTATTTTATTTTATTTTATTAAGATTAAAAATACATTTAAATCAATAATTTAAATAAATAATAATAAAGTTAAATATTTGGACGAATTTTTCATAATGAGTTATGAGGAAGAAAAATAGGAAAAAAATTAATTTTTCTATAAATTAAAATTTATTTATACATAAGATTATT
Source organism: Macrotyloma uniflorum (assembly GCA_016859785.1). Taxonomy (NCBI): domain Eukaryota; kingdom Viridiplantae; phylum Streptophyta; class Magnoliopsida; order Fabales; family Fabaceae; genus Macrotyloma; species Macrotyloma uniflorum. The sequence goes on along the minus strand of BDMB01000092.1, from coordinate 250,291 downwards.
GATAAAATCTCTCATAATTTTTCTAATTTTTTACTTTTAATATGTAATAAGCTAATTTTAACTAATGTAAAAAAGTTATTTTTTTTTCTATCACAAGTTTTCATGGATAACCTCGTTTAAATATATATATATAATTTTTTTAAATCTTTTATTTTTGAAATTCTTCTTGTTAGTTATTATATATTATTTAAATAAAAAATATAATTAATAAATTAATATATATTTTGTTTATAAATATGCATCCTCTTTTAAAATGTAGGACAAATTTCCCTATTCCCAAAAATTCGTAGTTGAATTTAAACGTAATGTACTCATCCCATGTTGAATAAGAAAAAGAAAAAGAGCTAGCTAATGTGAATTAATACATACAATCAAGGATTCTATAAATTGAATATTTTTTGACAATTTTTTTTTTATAAATTAAAACTAATTTATGCACATATAAAAAATAAAAATTTTAAAAAATTGTATAATTTTTTTAAAATTTAACTTATGTATAAGTTAATTTTAACTCCCAAAAAGTATTTTTTTAATTTAAAAAAAAATATACTTTTGAAGAATCTTGTTGAAACATAGTATCTTGCAAATCTCTTTCTACTGTTGATGTTGGAAATCAATTGGCGTAATTCAGATCAAGGTATTAACAGTACTTTTTTTCTGACTATGATCATTCACATGATTAAAAATTTCCCATGATTGAAATGTTGTAATCAAATGATAAAAAAATTCCCATATATGAATTTGTTCATAAAAAAATATAAATTATAATCTCTGTTATGTCATATAATTATTAATGAATTAATATTTAATTTTGTTTCAATTAAAAAAACTTTAAATAACCCAAATTGAAAAATATATTTTGCTCTTAATACTCTTTTAGTAATAGGTGATAATTTGAGGATAGCAATCAAATGATTCATAGTTTTCTTTTTGTGAGGATCTGAATGGACCCACTTAAGTGTGTAACCAGCACCATTTGGTTCGACTAGTCACTACATTTCTCAAGTGCTTCAAATCCCAACTCTTTGTCCCTCTCTGTCTGCCTTCAACTACTGAATAGTTCTTCTGCATTATTATGTCCATTGCATGGCCACCAACACTGCCATGACTTATATTTCGATCAACCAATTATTCTCATCTATAATCCACTTCCCTTGTCTACTCTCAATTCCTCTACCTCTAATTCTGTCCACATATCACTTTCTCACATTTACTTTAAAATGCACCACGATTATATTAATTCATCTTAAATAAATTTTATATCATCTCTCTCCATTATGTATATTTATTAAAATAAACTCATTTCATATTCTAATTATCTAAATAGAAAAAATTATCAAGAATAATTTATATAATTTATTTTAATTTTAATTTGTAGAATGTGATTTAATTATTAAATCACTTTACTTAATACTAATTGATTTTAAGTCGAATTCTAATGTGATATTAGAGTTTATATTGTTAAGTATCCAAGGAATGGGTTAACATTAAAATTTTTTATCAATGGGGTAAACAACAATTATATAAGTAAATACGACTTCACTTCTTATCTAAAATCTTAAGGATAAAGGTTTGTGTGTCTTTCTCACTTATATGTTATTCAACCTTTTCATTTTTACTTAATGTGAAATTTCAACTCATCTTAAACTTTAACATATATCTTATTTTTGTTATCTATTATAATAAATTAGTCTGATTTAGTAGATATATGTGGATGGATAATATTAAATAAATTATATATGTTATATTTCAATTTTATAATATTTATTAGAATAAAATTGTCTAATTTAATAAATATATATAAATTCACATCATATATCTCAATTTATATATTACAATATAATTATTATTAAAGACGTCATAAATTATTTATCTTAATTTTATAATATATACTAAAATTAAATCTTTTTATAAAATATCATTCATATATATTAAATAACTTCATTTAATATCAATTAATTTTAAATTAAAATCTAATAATTCATTCTCTTTTCTTCTCAAAATCAATTCAATTTTATTATTTCTAAACATAATTATAAAAGTATTACTCATTCAAATATTATATTATTGTTACGAAGTTTTATAGAATATTTTAAGAGAAAAAGAAGAAAATATATAATGTAACATGAGAAGGAAAATAGAAAAAAAAAAAAAAAACTGGCGTGCTTGGTGATTAGGAGCATGGTTGTATAGTATGAAAAAGTTTGAGTCCCATGCACAGAGCAATGTTAAAGAATGCCCTGTTAGGCCATGTGAGATTACATTATTTGGTTTTGATTGATTTCGATACTCATCTTAGCTACAACAGTACACCTCCTCAAAAATATGTATCAAATATTCCAACAAATTTTGTCTCAGTTCTTACTGCAAATTAAAGTGTGTCAATAATACTGAAGAAATAATTCTATGTTAATAAGATATGAGCAAGAATTAAATGAAAATCTACTTGCAATTACTATTTTATATTTTGCGACTGCTATAATGACAAATTTTTAAGTTAAAAATATTAAAAGGACTTAAATTTTAAAATTAAAAGAAAAAAAAAACACTTGTAATATTATCACGTCGATGAAAGGATAAAAACGACTAAAATATACACCATCTTTTAATATTTTTAATTTTTACATAAATAAATATTTTTAAATATTAAAAATTAAGTTATATTCACTTTTCTTTACTAATATAATGAAAATTTCAAAGTTTATCAATCATGAATGTAAAAAGAAAAAATAATAATATCTGTCTCTATTCTTAGGGCTTCTAATCTCTCTTAGATTATTTTCTTACATTTTATAAAGAGAAATGAATTTACATTTTTTTTTTATTTTAATGAAAAGTAAATGTAATATTTTTTAATAATTCAAGTATAAATTAACATCTTAAAATTCACTTAGAAATGAATTGTCTAGCTTTTCCTTTTCATGTGCATATGAATTGTCGGGTGATTGTACACCATAAATATATATATATATAATTTATTAAATTTCATGATATTATTGTATACATATAGAATCCAAATGTACTAACCAATCCCATGTGATTTTGTATATTAGATGGAATATTAATTGGACCCACATATATTCAATTCTACATGTCCTTATTACTTATGCTAGACAAATATACTTTTAATTTACGTGGTTCATAAATTATGTTAAAAAATAGCTTCATTTTTTATATTATGAGTGCCAAATTTACTCATACTGTGAAACAATAGCAAATTACGATAAATTCTAATATATTAGATTCTATGATATGGTGGACTGAAATTCTTATATCTTTCTATGTTTTTGGATTTTCAAGGATATAGATAAAATATTTTTTTTTTTAATTTTAAAAACTTAAAATCAAGATTGATCCTAAGATATTACTAGGCCAAGCTCCACCAGAACATCATTAGGTTAACCATGAATCTTATTATCCTATAAGATATATTAGATTTGATCTTGATGCCAATTTCTTCTGAAAATTTTATTATATAGACATGGATTAATTTTAACTTGAATCTAAATTTAAATTAGATTCGAAAAGTACAAATCAGTTATTTAATTAAATGGTTTGAATTGAAAAATATATATTTTATTGGATCTAAATTAAATATAAATTGATTTTTTTAAGTTCAATTCATGTGACTTTTAAGTCAAATAAAAATGCAATCATATATAATAAAAGTGATATGAATATGAAAAAAAAGAGTATATATAAGTATTTGATTTTAAGTTATGAGAAAAACTTTATATTAGATTTTCTTTTTCATTCTGTATAAGATTTTATGAAATGATTTAGCTAAATAAAATCGTATAAAAAAGTTTTACAATGAAAATGTTTTTAATAAATAGTACTCGGTTTTAAAACAAATCTAGAGAAGTTGTTTAAAAAATTTAGACTTATCTAAGTTTATGTTTGGTTTTCAGGAAAATGGTATAAAAAATTTGGGAGTTAGTTTTAATCAAGCAGTAAGTTATAAATAGAAAAATGTAATCTTTCCATTTTTATTATTTTAAAATTTATTATTTTTTTAAAATTCTTTTTTTTATAAATCCTTTACTGCCTTTATTATGTATTCACTAGTAAGTATATTTTTTATAGTTTTACAACGACTTTTCTGCTGTTTCTCTTCCTTTTTTTCTTAGTTTGTTCTAGTCTTCTTCTTAATCCATTCATCTTTCTATCTCAATCGGCTTTGGATTTCTTCAGGACCGCGTAAGGATACTTGTGTTTATATTTCGACGCTCAAGTTAGTATACAGTATACCGTGTAAGTATGATTTAGAATTAGGTTAAGAGTGAGTGTATACCTGATAGACATGTTTATTTATAATATCATGATACATAATTATCTTTCATGATGAGCTTTTACTTTTGGGATTTGTTATGATAATATATTTCTTTTCTAAAACCGTTATAAATCTTTTATAATTATAACAAGATATTCCATTAATGAGTTGGGATGATCTCGGTTCATTCGCTTCTCGGCCTAATGACTAAGATCTTAGTTGATTTTCCATCCAATGGTTGGGTCCATCCACTACAAATATTATATTAAAAATTTCATATTAATTAAAAATAAAATAAAATTTATAATATATAAATAAATATAAAAAATTTCTTTCTAAAAATCAGTTGTGTAAGATTTAGTTATCCCTATTTAATTTCTGCACAGTAAAAAAGAATAAGAAACACATATATTACAGTTTTTGTATCTTATGCAAAAGACTTGCACCATTATGCATGCGAAAAGAAAAGAACACAATTGTGTAAGGAAAACATAAACAGTACGTTAAGCTCCAATGCTGCAAGTGTGGTGCCAGAAAGCCAAAACAAAAACCTCACTATTAACCCAACGTTGTTGTTTAATTAGTTAATGAATAATGAGGAGGTTAATTTGTAGAGTTATTTGAAAGAGAAGAAGAATATTGTAAGGAGCATAAAAGTAATTGAACAAGGACATAATATATCCGATGCTATTACATGGATCCTATTATTCCTATCACTCAAAGAAGGGATATAGAACAGAAAAACAAAGGCGACACAATAATTAAAAAAACGGAGGAAGAAACAAACAAAAGGGAAAAGTGGGGGTGTTGTTGTTGTTGTTGGTGAGGAGAGGAGAAGAAAAAGAAAATAAAAAAGAAAAGAAAAGCGGGAGATGCATGCATGCGGGGGCAAATGGCTATGTCGCGAAAGCAAGGGACACACGAGGTGCGTTGCGGTGAGCCCTTGCAAGTGGTGGCTTATTTACACTCCCAATCCTACTACTGTTCCCCCCACAGGCGATAGAGTTCACATGTGATGCTGATGCTGATGCTGATGCTGATGTGGCAACTCTCTGTCCCTCTGATCCACATTTCACCGGTTGTGGCCCCACGCTAACGGCCTTCTCGCACCGACAGCTCACCAACAAACCGTTTCCACCTTTCCGCTTCCATTTCTCCTCCACGCCAGGAACCGCCTCCTCGTGTCCCTCCGCCGTCGTCACGCTCCACTCGATGCTAGCCTCGCTTGGCTCGTAGCACTCCGTTATCGTCGGCGTCGTCGAGCCCTCGTCCACGCTTCTTCTGCCGAAGAAGAACCCCGTCGTTGAAGTGGACGCGGAGGCGGAGGCGGACCCCGAGGCCTCGTCGAATGAGTCTCTGCTGTTTCGCCGGTGCGCGGGGAACGTCGACTGCGTCGCGGTGGAGAAGCTCTCGATCTCGAAGAGATCGGAGCTCGCGTCACTCGCGGCGTCATCTTCGACGACGCGCGCCTTCGCCGGGAACGTGAAGTTCAGAGGCTTCGGAGACGGCTCGTCCGGCGGCCGGAACACCTCTAACGAGTCGCGCGGCGGATCTTCCTCTGCGACGCCGTTTGCGAGTTTTAGTTTCGTGATTGGATTGTTAGTGTTTAGCACGGGGAAAGTGAATCCGTCGGTGAACGGTACTCTCACAGAGCTCACAACTCTGTGAGAGTTGGAATTATGAAACCTTTGCGATTTTGCAGCGGCAATTGTTGCTGTTGCTGTTACTGGTACCGGTATCGGTCCTGGTGTTTGATTCAGAATCCAGTTATTTGCTGTGATGTGATTAGGAACGTTGTGATGTTCGTAATCTCTTTCTTGCTGTGATATATGAGATTTGGATTCTTGAGTTGATTCTTTGACTTGAACTGATTTTTTCCCCGTGCAAGGACATTTTCTCCTCAGTAGCCAAATTGATTTGGAGTGTTTGGGGTTTTGATGGTTTTTAGGGTTTTGCATTGAGACTGGGATTGCGCCTGGAGGGTGTGATAGCAACCCGGTTTGGCTGTTCCAGCTGGCTTCTGAGGAAGCCGTTGGAGTTGCCGCGTGGAACGAACGCGCTCTGTAATTTCTGATGTGGGCGTAGCCGTCCAAAGAGGATGAGGCAGAGGAGTATCTGGTGGCTTCTGTGACAATGACGTCACCCCTCTCTGGAATTCGTTCCATGGGAGAGACTCTGCTGATGCTAACCTTTTGAATGTTATTGTTGTTGTTGCTGCTGCTATCATCGTTGAAGTATTTGTGAGCATCGAATATGCTAAGCTCACTGGTGGCGTCTTCAACAGGTCCCGTAGTGATTGTTGCCTTGTTATCGGGTCTGAGATAGGATGAGAAAGATGCATCCGTATCTCTCACCGTCTGCATTACTGTTGCTCTTTCCTGTTAGTAAAATATATATATATATATATATATATTCTGTGATTGATAAAAACTGAGCTGTTGCATTTGGAATTCCTTGGTCTGATATATATGCGTTCAGGTCTCTGTTCTGACTTGTCCTGACACAGATTAATTATGAGGCTGTAAAAACTAGAAACATCGTATGCCCTTCTCTGTTTTTCTTTTTTCTTGCCTCTGTAATGAAACAAATTCCCCCAACCTATGATCTGACTCGCTCGCTTTCTCGATGTATTATGAGTAAACAACAAAAGTCTGAATATTAAAAGCGGAATGTCCTGACTAGATTATGATATCTGTGGAGATAGAGTGACGGAATGGCCAATTATGTGTGATACTTCATCATTTGGATGCATCATGGCCATCTGTTAGTAGCTATCTCTGTCTATAGAGTTAATCATTGAGGAAAAGTTCTATGCCTTTTAATTTGTAGGCTAAAGATAACAGTAGTATGGATTATCACAGAGCACAGTAAAATTAAATAAAGGATATAACACGTAAAGTATTTTTTTCTACACAAATTTTCATATCATTCATAGTTTAATGCAACATAATTTTAACCAGACTTTCCACTAAGTTAATGTTCTTTTTCTTTTTCTCCATTACATCCAGTATCTATCACATACTTCATTCTCTTTTTTTCCCTATGCCCTTCTTTTGTATAAAATGTTGTCCAAAGTTCAAGTATTATTAACATTTCTCCAATTTTAACTGGTGGATGATTCTTCGTGTCTGTAAGGTTCTCTATCAGGAACAGTTTATTCAATCAAGGGCGTGCTGCTTTTGAATAGAGATGTACCAGATATTGTCAATGCTTATTGGATTCCTAGTTGTACTACATATCAGAGATTTATTTATATGTGCAACAAACTGGATGCTACACCTCAAATTCAATTGGTAGGTAGAGCTATTATACATATTTACAGTATGCTGTTATCAAAATATAATTAATGTTGCTTTGGGACTTTACGTTGATATATGATAAGCTCTTCGAATTAATTATTGGCCTCTTTTATTGCTATAACTCATCTTGGAATGACAGAAGAAAGTTAGGTGCATGCTGCATGCCTCTTTAGGAGCCTCATAAGACTGCAGAGTCGAGGACAATTAAGTTTACTATTTTAGAGACATAAAAATTGCTTGAATCACATTTTTCCTTGATGGATTGTTTCCTAATCAAGATCTGTGATCGTTGTTTCTCCCATTATTTTCCGTATTTTCTAAGTAACTTTCCTCTTGATGTGGCTGCCTGATAAGTTTGGTAGTGCTGATTCAATAAAGTAGGCAAAGAAGCACGTCCTATCTGACATCAAACATCAGCCAGGTAGCAACGTGAATGTGAGGGTCCATTGCATTTGACATTTAGGTGTGTCTGAACACTTGGGAGACCATAAAGAACTGTCTTTATGGGTTTACCCAATCAATTATCAGAGGTGGATTGATTTTGGAAGCAGTGCATGGTGGGTCACCATTAACCTTCTAGGTAACATGGACTGCTTTATTGCCTGCCTTTACACAATTTATGCATGGCTCTTGAGCAGGTGGTGGTCCTTATTTTGCCTTAGGAACAAGATTTTGGTCACATTCTTTCCATCAGATAATATAATTTACTCCGACAATTCTTTAACTCGTTATCAACAGCTTTTACTTTACAAAATTTTTAGCTTGGTTGACATTGGTTAGTAATACGACTTAATGTTACTGTTCCTTTAGTGAGAAGGGATACTGCCTTTTACACTTGATGCCAGATAAAGCAATACTAATTTTTTGTTATTTTACTGTATTTCTTCTATTTTGCTTTCTTCTTTCTTGCTAGTAATCCTGCTAGGCGAGCGAAGAAGATTTTCTCTCAGGTCGACCATAGTATGTACATTGGATGTGTGTAAGATAGAAGTCTGAGGAGACTCCATATTTCAAAATCTGTTTTTGTTGTAACTTAAATGCCTAATGTTTTACATGTATGTATAATGGATGGATAGTGTGCCTTATGGAATATTGCAATTCTTAAATATTATTTTATCATAATGATCTTTGTGGATTTCTCTTTTGTTCCGTCCCCAACAGCCTTTTTATAATGGAGAGTAATTATGACATAAAGAATCAGGAAAGGGGAGGGGGTAATAGGTAACATGATTAAAAAGGGGAAGAAAGAGAGAGAAATAAAATAAGATGTGAGGAGCGTATGAGCAATCTGCGTGAGCAAAAGCCAGTACTCTTTTATAATATGTCATATCCTTTTAATGGTTGGTTGGAGAGAATATAATAGGTAACTTAAGGAAGAAAGAGACGGAGAAAAAAACATATCCTTTTAATGGTTGGTTGGGGAGAATATAATAGGTAACTTAAGGAAGAAAGAGACGGAAAAAAAAAATATATAAGAGGGCGTAAAATATCTGGGTGAGCAAAAGCCAGAACACTTTCTGATATGTCATGTCCTCTTAATGGTTGGTTAGGAAAAATAATTATCCATCTAGTCTCTACACATCTGTAAGAATTTAATGTTATAGTTAACGGCTTCTATAGTTGCCATAGGTATGAGGCTCCATTAATTGATATTCATCAACCCCCAACAGGAAACTGAAATTCATTACTTCTTCATGTTCAAATGTACATTTCCCTGTCTCACATGATAATAATATTTTCCCAATTATTGATTATTCTAAATAAAGATCTGTTTTGTGAGAGAAGCAATTAATGTTAAGGACTATATGTGATGCATCAAAACTAAAGATCAACATTTAGCTTAGCTCTGTTAATGTTCTGTGAGCTGTCTGTCTATTTTGCTGAAGAATAATGTCATGCTGTGTGAACTTGACACAGATCGTAGATGCCTGTTGCTTATGATGAAGCCACACGTGGGTGTGGAATACAAAATTCCATATTATGAGGGTGATAGATGAAGAACTAAGAATTTCATATATCAGCCCGACCAGAATAAACTCGGTTCATTAAGAAATAAGCTCATTTCTTGGTGAGTTTTTTTAACCACAGCTCAACTGTCTCAGTAATCCTTCCCGAAATGCCAAAATGCTAAAAAATATCTGGTCGAAGCTTAAACCGACCAACTTCATTTTTTTTTATTCATTGAACAACTATATCATGTTTGAAAGGAATAAAAATTAATGAGAGTTAGTTAAAAACCCTATAAAATTAGAATTTTTGTTGTCTCAAAGTATACAAATATTTTCCTTTTAATGCATTGTTTAGATTGGGTGATAGAAAGTGAGGGAATGAAAAAAAAGAAAAGAAAAAGAGAAGAGAAGAATTAATATAAAAGGTGAGATGTTTGTATTAAAATAAAAATAAATAGAATAAGTAGAAAATGAAATTTATTATTTATTATTTTAATATTATTACTTAATTATTATTTATTATAATAATAATAATAATAAAATATAATTAATTGTGATTGTTCTGTAATCAATTATTATCTATCAATTTTGTTTATATACGTACAACTCCTGTCTTTTTATCTTACAAATCTGTTCTAATTAGATTGTGCAAATGAGTAATTTCCACACGCAACATTATAAATCTTTCTTAAAACACAATATTCTAATGAATACAAACAAACCCTTATCAAGAAATTGGGAAAATATGCGTTTCATTTTTCTAAAACTAAATAAATTTTTTATAACATAAAAACAAGAAATTATTTAACCTTATAGAAAATATAATTTTGTTAATTAAATTTAACATTATTTTTATTAGTATAACATTATAGCATAATTTATTTAGTTATTTTCTCCGTATTCTTTCACCTACTTAAATGGAGAGAATTTTTTTAACTTATTTTCTATTTTTTTTATTCATCTAAGTAATATAATTTTATTTTATTTATTTTAATTTTTTTTTTCATATTTTTTATGATTATTTCTTTCCATTTCTCTCTTAATTAAATTACAAAACACTAAAATTATATTTGTTTACATTGAAAATTGAAGAAAAAAAAATTACACCCCTGGTTTGATTCTCTCAGTAAGGATTTAGTGGAGAATAGTTTAAATGAGGTAGACAAATTTTAATTAGTAAAAAGTGAAGTGGTTTGATTAAGTTTTGGAAAGGTTATAGCTAGAATTTTTTTACTCTTTATTATTCAAAATATATACAAGTTGATTCTCATAATTATTTATTTAAATATAAGTATTCAAATAATTATAGTTGTACTCAATCACATCAATTCATCACATTCACTTATTTACGTACATTTATTATTCTAAACAGATGAAATGCTTGACCTTTAAAACTAATACCTAAACATATTTCTATGGTTATCATGACATAAAAGAATTCTAAGAGTCTTTTTGACCTTTGGATTTTCTTACTTATTTCCTTTTTTTTGGTACCAACACATAGGATAACTCCTACAAACACATATCAAAGAACTGATGGCTTAATCCACCTAGTGAAAATTGCAATAAAAATCTCCATCGACCTTTCACCACATGGTACCTTGGTTTCCATGACTAAAATATCATTAGAAGTCTAGACACCCCATATGATATTTTTATATTTTCATATGTACATTTAAGATATACCAAATAGTATCTCGTGGTAATCATCTAACTTATACACAAAAGAAAAAAACACGCAATCAATAAAAAAAATTATACAGCACACCAAATCAATCTCATTAACATCCATCAATGTCATTTTCATTTCCATTGGCTTCTTGCCATCACAATTTCCTTGATACCATTCTCATCATCACAATTTTTTGTCACCATTACCATCACAATTCCTTAGCACCATTGTCATCACAATTTCAAAAGCATTCCACTTATCTTCACAGTATAACCTTTATTCACTAAAAAAAATCATATCTTAAGTTATACAAATTATTTTTATGTGAAATAAAAATAATTGGTTAGTTAACATTCTAAGTCTAAAACTTTTATAAAGGACACTCTTCCAAATTCGTAACAAAAATATACCAAAAAGGATTTGTAATTTCAAAGAGAATTAATTTCTCGATAGTTTGATATTTAATTATAAAAAAAAAAATTGTATATTGAGTTATACATATATTTTTTATGTGAAATAAAAGTCATGAGTTAAATAACATCTATGCCTACAAACTTTATGAATATCACTTTTCAAAACACGTCAAAGTAGAATTGCAATCTTAAAATGAAATTCAATTCATATTTTCACATCTAATAATCATTTTATTAAACACAAGAAAAACTCTTAATTAGTTTTACTTACTTCCAAATCAAGTTTTTCCTAAATTGATATGAATGAAAGATTCTCTATCTTGTTCTTAAATATCTGAATACAAAAATATTTATATTACTAAAGATCTAAAACAAACTTTTTTTTTTTAATTTTCATCATTATTTTTATATATTTGATAAAAGTATCTTAAAATTAAAGAAACTTAAAACTTACTTAAAACGAAATTCAGTTAAGATAAGATTAATTTACTCTTCATGTTTTTTCTTTTATTTTTTCGAAATTTTAAAAAGATAAGAATTGAAGGAGAATTTTAAAAAAGAATTGAGAGATTTGAAAGAAGTTTAGGAAAATTTGAGAGAAATTTAGAGAGATTTGAGACAAATTTAAAAAGAGATTAGAGAAAAGGAGAGATAATATTTTTTTTAAAATAATATGAAAAATAAGAGAATTAGGATTAAATAAATTATTTATAATATCTTCTTTTCTTGAATAAATGGACTTAAATGTTTATTTAATATCTAATTTATAAATAATAAAATTTTAAATTATATATTTTAAAAAATTTAAATTAAAATTATTGTAATAAAAATAATATTTATATTTTATAATTCTGAATATTTAGAATATATATTGAAGATACGTTACATATGCTCTCATGTATAAAGAAGAAAATATATTTTAATGAGTCCCATAAAAAATACAAAAAATACTTCTCTTTATAAAGAGGGAGGATGACTAAATTTAACAGGAAAAATGGCATAAACAGTTTTGAATGGTAAAATAATTTTTTAATTTGTATTTTAAATTTAATTTAATTAAAATTTAAAAATAAATTTTTTTTAATTTATTATTATTCTTTAAAAAAAATTTAATTATTGAGAAAATATTTTATTTTTTTATCCATTTTGTTCTAACAATTGATGAATTAGTAACGTGTGTAATTAAAAAAAATTACATTATCAATCCAGAAAAAATTAATCATATAACTAAAAAATTAGTCAAATTATATTTTTCTTAGTATTTAAATTTCTAAAATTACTCTTTTTTATTCTTCAACATTAATAACATTTACGTTCACAATGACACATAATTAAAATAATGATTTAATTTCTTTTTAAATTTTGTTATTAAAATAATTTTTTAATCTCTCTAATTTAGGATAAGATTATTTTAATTTCCTAAATTTAAAATTAATTTTTTTAATCTTTCAGATTTAGAATTGATTTTTTTAATCCTCGAATTGATAAAAATAATTAACATCTTTAATTCAAAAGTTTTGTTCCATTTAACTCTTTTACCGATTTTTTTTATAAAAAAATAATAAAAATATACGCATAACATATTTGTCAATCATTTTGAATTATATGAGAAGGTTTAAGTGATTAATAATATATTTTCAAACACTTTTAAAAATATTATCTATCATAATTTTAAATTTATAAAACTTAATTTAGCGAATAAAAAGAAAATATTATATTTATATATTTTAGTCACAACCAATAAACTTTATTCAAAATAAAAATTTAAATAAGATAGGAAAACATTGAATTTTTATTTTCATAATAACAATCACCCAAAGCGCTACTGCAATATTTCAAACACTATTAAAATAGTGCTTCTCAATAAATTTCAACAATGACAAATTTAAAGATTAATATGAATTGTTTCTAAATTAGAAAATCTAAAAATAAATTTTAAATTTAAGGATTAAAAATAGTAATTTAAATTTAGAGAAATAAAAATAATAATATTAAGTCTGAAAGATTTAAAATTGAGTAACTGAAAAAATACTTAAGAGATTAAAATAAAATTTTATCAAAATAAATATCTATATTATTATTTTAGTGACAGGTATTATTGCTGTCGGGGATATAGTTAATCACGTTAATAATAAATGTAATATCACTAGTAATAAGAGATAAAATAAAGAATATTTTCAAAATTTAAGAACTAAAAATATAATTTTTAATTTAAAAGTTTTAATCAAATTAAAATACTACAAAATATATTTGGGAAGTTCTTTTATTTATTTTTTCTTCTACTTTTATTTGTCAACCAAACATAATATAAGATAATTCTATTCTGACCATTATTTGTTCTTTTAAAAGGACAAACCATTTTATTAAACTCGATATAAATCAGTTAAAACATCTATTTAATTTAAAAAATATTTTTTATATGTTACAGTATTACACAATTTGGAATATCTCATTTGGGTCGTATATAATTAGAATTTTATAGTTTTTTCAATTCAAATATATGATTATCTCATACTACACTGTAAATGAAGAAAACACTTATTTTAGTCTTTTACAAGTTTACTTCTCTTTTAAAATATTATTTTTACTTTAAATAGACTTTCAAAATTTGTAAATTTTGTTTTTTAATTTTTTTTCTTTATTTTTTATTCTTATAAAATTTGAAATTATTTTGTTGGTTCTTATATTTTTTTACACTTTATTATTTTTAGTCTCAATATTGAAAAGTATTTATTTTATGAATTTTAAGACTTTTTATTGAGATAATACATACCACATAGCATTTTCCATTTCAGCATATAAATAATTAATTAGTATTATATAATATTAGTATCAAATTTAAAGAGACAACAACACTTTTTTTTTTTACGAATATCAAAATTAAAACTCACTAATTTTGCATGAACTAAAAATATATTTAAGTATGACAATCAATAATATAACACTACAAAAAAAAATTTTATTAACCATGGAATATTTTTTATGAAATTTTTTATAAATTTATTTGTGGGAAATTTTTTATAAATTTGTTTATGAAAAAGTTTCCCATGAATTTGTTTTGTGAGAAATTTCCTATGAATTTTTTGTGATTTTTTGTGAAAAATTTCCTACTAGCCTTTTACCTACAAATTTGTAGTAGTGGAAAATTTGTGGGTAAAAAACTAGTAAGAAATTTTCCACAAATAAATCCATGGAAAATTTCTCACAAACAAATTCATAAAAAACTTTTTCATAAACAAATTTATACAAAATTTTCCACAAATAAATTTATGAAAAATTTTCATAAAAATGAATATGTGAGAAATATTCAATAAGTAATTAATTTTTTTTTTATAAACAAATTTCGTAAAAAATATTCCATAGATAATAAAATTTTTTTTTTAGTGTATTTTTATCGAATGCATTTGTGTCATAATTTTTTTATTTTTCTTTACACTCGCTTTACAGCATTAATAAAAAGATTATAAATATAGTTGTGAAATGATATATTTATTGTTATTTTTAATATCTTCATTTTATATCTATTTTACTAAAAATAAACAATTTATTCTCTTTTCTTCTCATAGAAGATAAATATAAATTAAATTTTGTTAAAATAAATGAGAATATCATTGTTGAAAAAAAAAATCTTATCCAACAAATCCAAAACAAAACAAAAAATCTAGACAAGAAGTAGAAAGTACTGTACCACAAATCATTCACATAATAATCTTGAAGAGTGCAAGAATTCTTAGTTGCCACGACATGAGCTTCCATCACCACCACACAAAAAAGTGAAAGGAAATAACCTTTCCTTGCCATTCATCATCCATGGCTCTTCTTCCTTCTCCTTCTCTAAGAACTCTTCTCCATATCTCATCCCAACGTTATCTTCCATATTCCTTTCACAACTCCATCTCTCTTGCATCATCTTTCCATCCACTGGCTCATTCAAAGCAGCATCTCAACCACAGAAGCTGCAGCTCCAAGCTCTTGGCTATTTCTTACAGGTATTTCATGGAAGATGACAATGAAGATGACGATGAGGATGATGAAAACAAAACCTTTGATGAAGCAGTGGCTCTCTTCAATGGAGGAGAGTACTACAAATGCCATGACTATCTTGAAGCCCTTTGGAACGATGCAGAAGAGCCCACCAGCACACTCATTCAAGGAATACTGCAATGTGCAGTGGGTTTCTACCACCTCTTCAACCAGGTTTTCATACATTTACACATAACTTTACCATTTTATATATTATTTTTTCACATTTACAGATATTTTAAAGATATCTTCATTAGTTCTACCTATGAACGATGCAGAAAATAACCTTAAAAATTACAAAAATGAAGTTCAATAGAGAGATATTTGTAACTTTACAATGAAAAAAAAAATGTATATAGAATTATCATGAGAGTGGAATTACACAGATATATTTTATCAGAAGTTTCTTATGATACTTTTCATTTTAACCTCTATATCTATATTCTTTAATTATTTGAAATATAATACAGTGACACTCCCTCCACATTACACTGTCACCCTTTGATGCCTGAGAAACATAATATGCTATGTATCCTTCAATAGGTTGCTATAAATATTGCAAGATGAAGAGTATTAATGTGCAATATCAGAAAACCTGAAAAGGTATTAATTCTCTTAAAATTACTAAAACCAGTGAATATATATGTAAAGACCTTCCCCATACTAGATAGAAGAATAAAATTTGTGTGTAAGTATATTTTAAGTTGATATCCTTATGTAGATTATCTTTTTCTTTTAAGGAATCAATGTGAGTCCTTCTCCAACTGTCATAAATCTTACTAATTTTCCTATTTTTGAATTTGTTGAAAAGATAAAGATAACTCAACTAGAAGAATGATTAAGGGATGATTAATTTTTCTCAAACACCTCCTCCTTCAAAGGATTAAATACAAATATGATACCTCTTATATAGATCAAAGATCCATTTTTTAGAATCTTTTTATCCTTTGTAACATAATAACTAATCATAATAAACAAAAATATTCTTCACTTAAAATAAGCTTGTGCTTTGCTGAATCATTTCATCAGAATTAATGTGCTATATAATTGGTAATTGAGAATTTTCATTATAATTTAAGTGATAATTAGTTTTTATAATGATAAAGATCTTTGCCAAATGTGACGACCAACGTCTCTATTAGATAAGATGTTGACTACCCAAGTTAGGTAGTACACCTTTTATTTATGATGATTTTGCTTGATCATGAATTACATTGTCTTAAAAAATCGTTCATGGACTGAACAGAACCACAGAGGAGCCATGATGGAGTTGGGAGAAGGACTATGTAAACTCAGAAAGATGGAATTCTCAAATGGGCCATTTCAAAAGTTTGAGAAAGATATTTCAGCCGTTCTAGATTTTATCTACCAAACTCAGATAGAGTTAGCTGCATGTGAGTGCTCCTAACCTTGGAAATTTAAGCAGTAATTAGAGTCTGTTTAGGAAAATTTGTCCATAAACAACACTTTTATGGAAAAAAATAAGAAGAAAAAATGAAACGAGTTTCTCTATAAGTAAATTTAGATGATGCATGAGGTAGAAAATAAAAATTTAGAAACATCAGATGAAAGAATTTCTACAAATTTACATATGTATAAGCTAGTTTTAATTTATGCAGAAACTCATTTCATTCTTTCTTAGTTTTCTCTCCTATTTAAGTCTTTATGGAGAATCTTATCCTAACGTGTTCTTAGTTTGTGTTTTGCCTTGAATTTGAGCAGGTAGTGATGATATTTGTGTTGCAATGGATCGATCAGAAAGATCTTACCAACTTCTAGGGGAATATGCTTCGGGGCAGCGTGTATATGATCTAGAACTGTGTAGTGATGCATCAGTGTACATTGTGTTCTGTCCTCAAGGCTCTAATGGTTCCACTCAAGTCCCAAGGGTAAAGCTTCCCATGCTTAAGGCTACCACAGAACATCTTGTAGCCTATAAATACAATTGAATATCTTTTCAAGACCAATTCTATAGATCAAACAACATGCAAAGTTTTTCTTTTCTTAGAGGGGAAGAGTTCTCTCCTGCAGTTCTCATAGAATAGAATAAAGTAAAAAAAATAAAACAGTCACAAAATGCAAAAACCTTTGCATAGATTTCAAAATTTGTGTTTATCTAATCCAGAAAAGGATCTAATAAAGGAGTTTATAATTTTTTGGGGAGATTTCTTCTTATAATTTATCATACCGTCTCTGATCCTATTCTAGGTCTTAGTACCTTCAAAATTCATATTTACACTATCCTGACTTAGTTCGTTTTCCAATATTTTACGCTATTTAATTTAAAAGTACTTGTGCAATAAAAAAAATATTAAGGCAATATTTAATTCAATTTATTTTGAGTTTTCCTTCTTTTTAAAATAAAAAACTGAGTGCAATATGTCTCTGTAAAACCTCTAAAAAAAGCTTCTTTTCAAGAAGTAAATAGTACAAAAAATTATAAGGTAATTCAAAAAAAAAAAAAAAAAAATCCTTTTCCTACAAATCTCAAGACTGACTTATACACTACCTACAAGTTTTTAATTTTTTTAAGGATAAAGGAAAGGTTTTTGGTGTATCCCGTAAGTAATTTTATTATTTTCACTTAAATTCAAATTTAACTTCAATAACCTTCCCTTACCTTTAACGCCGACTTTTATTGTGAATTATTAAGGTAAAATTTCAATTTTAATTAGAGAACATCGTTAACAACTTCTATAACATAGTACCTAAATGGTGTGATTCAGAGCATGTCTGATTGACCATGAATACTGACTATAATAAAGAGCATTTAGATATGGGAGCAAACTTAAAAAATAAAAGCATTTTCATAATTTCATTGGTTATTTATTAACTCAGGTAAACAAAATATAAAGTTCTGATTGAACTGAACTAAAAGTGAGTGTAAAATGTCTTCATAAAAGGCTTCAAGAAAAATTGAACTCTAAGAATGTCTAGCAGAAATTCTCAGGAATAAAGAACATCAAGGTTGAAAAGGAAAGTAAATCGGAAGCATCAATCTCAAACAAAATTGCTGGCAGATCAAATAAACAGAATTACATCCTTTTCTTTTATGGTCATCCGGCCAATGATTGTAACAATTAATCAGCTGTCAGTAGCCACCATTCACCAATTCAGTTTTATGCTCATATTTCTAGGTCAACTTGGTGGAGATTGCAAGACTGCAATGAACATCTATGTTAGATTTATGAAATAATCCCATTCCACTTCCTAAATAAAGTGATGATTTAGAAATCCAAATACATGGTGTGCACAAACAGATATCAAATGGCACACATACATGCTTTCTCAAATACACACAAGAGAGAGTGAGAGAAAGACCTGAAAATCCTTGTTTCTTCCTCAGTACAAAAGATTTTGCAATTACTCTACAAGGCTCGGGAGATCAAACAGCGGTAATATATAAACTGCATTAAAATCTAAAGCAGATATTAAGGTAGACAAATTTCTTCTGCCAGCAAACTCATGGCTCAAAAGGAATTTCATGTACAAATATGGCCTTATAATTTACCTTTAGATTTTTATTTTTAAAATGAAATATTAGATCATAATAAGTATATATGTTTTTCCAGTTGAAATGGTCCTTAACTCTTGTGTGCTCAGATTGTTTCCTTAGTTCCATTACTTGACTTCTTACAAATGTTAAATCAAGCACTTATTATTAGTTCAACAATGACAACTTTAGTTTAATTCAAGTGCCATGATTCGATTATGATTTAGTATACCTGATCATGGGGTAATTAATATAACCTGTAATAATCTTTGTTTCAATATCAATTATTAGATCGAATGCTTACAATTAGGTCAAAAATAATTCAAGCCCAAACATCATAATTCGATTGTGACTTGACTCATTTGACATCCGTCATTGGACAATTGATATAACCTACAATAATAAATTCAAAAGAAAAGGGTGAAAATATATATCCTGTCTAAGCGACCTTGGATAATCAATATAAGTAATTTTAAAGCTAAGCTCTAAAGTTATCCTTGTTATGTTATCCTGCATATATAACTTTCACCGCTAGAACCCACTTCTCACTAACAAGAAAAATTAGGCAGAGATATATATACAAAAAAAGGATACTAAGAAATCAAGAAGAACACACCCTCCAGCATCTACTAGCCATGGCAAATTTGGTTTGATTTTTGACCAATCCAAGCTGATCACAAGTATACTGCATCAAAAGAAAAACTAGATGTTCATTAAATGTATTGTGATAATTTCATACAATCACTATTTTCAGTTGGCAAAAGTAAGTTTGGTGCTGAGACTTAAAGTAGAGAAGATAATATAAACTGGCAGGATACCTGGCTACATAAGTGGTATTCCCAAGTACAGCAAACAGGAACATCAAAGGATTGAGTCCCTGCAAATAGTAAGAAACAACTATAAAATCCGTATGGCACTGCTTCAAGCAACTAGAAACAGAATTCTTTTACTGCTCTCATAAGAGAGATTTGGTGAAGCGAAGAGACTTATCTTTCATAATCCTTCAATGTTTTCAGTAGCTAAATGATAAACAAGACAAAATGGATAAAGGATCACAGCTTTAACAGTTAGTGCCTAACCTGAATCTGATCTGCAGAGTTGATGATTTATGTATCAATATAAACAATCAGCTTAACAAGACGAATCAATCCTTCTTAAAGTGTAAGATCAAATAGAAATTAGATAATTTTGAAATTTCCAAATATATTGCAGTTTCTCATGGAATGATACCAAAATAATAATTTATCTCATCCCTGTCTATTTTATTCACATGTGGAATATTCTGTATTCATCAATTATTCTCTATAACATACTTTTCCATGTTTACCATCCATAAGCAGCCTATACAAGTGATAGGATGAATGACTACTGTCACTTAGCAGTTAAACATAAAAAAAAAATCCTATCTCATGTAACACAATTTTTATTTGTTGAATTCCAACCTACGCTAAGGAATATAATGATATAACTCACATTTAGACAAATTTGAGGCAGCCTTCCAGTCAAATATACAAATGTCATTGCCCAACCAAGGAAGGTCCCAACGCTACTGCTTCCAGAAACATCAGTTTTTAGCAACTGGTCATCACCAACCTGCAATTGCTCTAAGAATTGATGACAAATAGGAAAAAGTAAATTCATCCTTTTGTTTATCCTTTTAATATGCATAAAAATTTAAAACCAATTATACCTTAAAAACTACTTAAACTGAATCTTTAGTTATCCTGAGAAATATTGTTACTCTCCCTCACCTATAAGCAACTAATATGTCAGCATTCACCAAACATTGGCTAGAAATAACCAAAAGGTTCCAAATCACAAATAAAAAATTATGTTTTATTTGTTGTTCAGGTTATCCATATTCTTATAGGATATACACAAAGTATATCACAAAGAGTTAGCAGGATGCCAAAACAGGGTGATTAATCTTTAATATAGTAAACAAAGTTGTGATTTGCATTACCTGCAAAAGCTTTCGTCCAACATGAATCACAAATTGTTGTCGTGGGTTTGAGACCATAGGATTAATTATTTCATTCAATGGTTGAAGTAGATTGATAGCACCAAGAAAAGTTAATGTTGAAACCTGAACGAAGACTAGATGCATTTAGATTTCAATTATGGCACTCTTGTAGTTATGTACAAGAATAGTAGTAGAATTAGGATGTTTACTAAACAAAGAGTACTCTTCATCCTTGAAGCTGGGGCAGATTGTGTTGCAATGGCTGAATCAAGCAAGTTCTCTTGTGTAGAATCTAAAGCAGGAGCAGATGCCATTTTCTGTAATAAGATGGATCCCGCAGTTGGAGTGTGACTCTTGGACAAATATCTTGCTGACCTATGAATTCAAAATAAAAAAGAGTACAACACGACATTACAGATTATACATTTCTTTTCTTGAGAAAGAAAAGCCAACTAGAACTCATTGTGACCAAAATTGTGTTTATTCTCTTTACATTAACACAAGAAATGATGCACATACAGCCAGCCAAATAGAAAGAAAACAAATATCAGTGAATCATCAACATTTTGTTCAGAAATTTTTTCAAAAGAAAAGATAATAAAGCATTCAATCAAAGGAAATTTGGAGCTCATAATGGTAAATAACCTGCTGGAACCAGATATTTGAATTTTAAACTAAGAAATCTTTAGATAAAATGTCTTGCGCTTTTCAGTCACATACAGCCCAAGATTAAGGGAATCAAATATGTTTCTTTAAACTGAACATATCAGGAGATTGAATTTGACAAAGAAACTAGAGCATAAGAGTGCATTTTTAATAGATTTTTATGAGGAGGATTAATTACTGGTAGAATAATCCACTTCCAGTAGCAATTCTTGGAGGATATGCTGGAAGAGGAATAGGAGAACTCGGACTGGTCCCGCTATTGGCATTTTCAAATTCAATACTCTGTTCAGCATCACTGGCTTTTTCCCCTTGTCCAGATTTTGCGAATGTCTCAACCTGTTCGTGTTTAGAATGCTAGAATAGAATACAAGACCGAAATGATAAGAGTATTAAACTTGTCTAGAGTTTCTCAAAATTTTGTCTAGAGTTTACCAAACTTGTCTAGTGTTTCTCACAAACTATTAGAAAAAATAAACTGTGTTGTATCATTTCTCTATCACCTAATTTGAGCATAAAGAGTTAAGAAAAAAAATCCTGCAAATGCAAAATTCTAGACAAGTATCTTTCTAGTAAAAAATTCAATTTTAAGATGGTACCAAGAAAATGAGAAAACTTTATTTTGTGGTCTACATGATGTGGATTATCTGCAGATACAAATACCTAGTTAAATCTTTCTCCTTGGGAATAATCTTTTCACACAGTTGAATTGGTGTGGCTTCTAAGAAAACCAAAAGTTTCATTAACAATGAGGGCATACACAATAAGAGAGCTGACAAGGCACATTTTATAAAGTTACTCTCAACACCTTATTATTCCTCATTCAGTAAGTTACTCTGACTCCGACAGATCTATACACATGCTGGCCTGTTAACTTGAGCTTGTTTTTTATTGAACTTGAGCTTTCATATTGATTCCCATTTGAACAGGAATCTGTGCTATATACCATACATACTGAAGCAGAATTTTCCAAGCATCTACCATTTGAGGGTTAGCTTTATTTCATATGAAAGAAATAGATATTTATATAATTATTAAGCTGTTTTCCCTCTACATACATTAACCTTCCTCAAGCATCAGACTCTAGTTGAATGAGGAGGGAGATATAAGGTTTCCGATTTTGAAAAGGCAATGATGATTGGCAGAAATAAAGTATAGGGACTTGCACCTTGTGCTGTCTCCTGTATTTTAGTCGAGGATACAAATGTCCATAGTAAATGGTTTGCAAACCAAGAGCTAGAGTTATAATGGTATAGAGCTGCATTTTAATACATCAGGAAAATGTCACATCAACTGGCTGAGGCCAGAAAGGTCAGACGAAAGAATAATTTGGTAGGTACTAGAACCCCTCAATCTTTGGCTAGAGTCCTCACCAGTGCCATATATAATTGAGTAAGAAGCTGCATAAATAAAAAATAAAAGGAACTACTTAGTATATCCTTACTGATGTAAGTATCAACAATGGGCATATGATCCATTCAACAGGAAAATTATTCAGAAAATAGGAAAACAAATGCTCATGTTACACACTGTTCTCTAAAACCAGAACATGCGGGTAGCACACCCATTAATACCATTGGATTAAATTTAAAATGTCATATAACAATTATTCATTTAATCCCTATACTATAATCACAAAATCTTGCCCTCTTAGTTTCTATACTTTAAATATGACTCTGAAAAGACAAGCAACTTGAATCTTTACAACACAAGAAAATAGAGCACTCACAATGGCTCCAAAAAAGACAAGCAACATAAAACTTTAAGACACAAGAAAATAGAGACACTCACAGTTGCAGGTTCCAGCAGGCATCCGAGGAGGTTGAATACATCTCTGTAGTAGAAAATATATTGTGTTAAAATAGTTGACATTCAAGAATTTCTTTCACGTATGCATGCCAAGTAGCCAAGATAGACATAAGCACATGGATCTCACTTGTGTAGGCATAGATGAGTCTCATCCCATGCATGTGTGTATCCCGGTTTCCCAGGCTAGGTAGACCCATTTTCTTATAAGAACTACTAAAATATGTTACGTATCACCCCTTAAAATAAATAGAAATTTACATTGAGGTTGTGTCAATCAACATATTTAATGATGTTTTCATCCCTCCCTTACACAAAACACTGATTCTTCTAATGAACAAAAGGATGCACTCAAACTAATCTAGAACCTCGAACTTCACTTTCCTAGTCTTTACTTCTTACTTCTTTAGGGTCAGGTAAGCATATCCTTAGAAATTAGACTTAAAAAATTTTAGAGGATGAGCTTATATGAAAAAGTGTATAAAATCTCGAACTGAAATTTTCACTTCAATTTTTAGGGGATACCAAACATAATCTTCCCTCCAGTCCATATTCCTAAAATGAATTCAAACATTGATTGAAGAAGAGTTGCACAAATCTCACTTATAACTCTAGTAATGAGGTCTCTGATTACAGGTTCAACTCAACTCAAGGTTGAATAAATAGACCAGCAGAACAAACAAGTAAACAAGAACATGAATATGTTGAATCAGATAACAAAAATGCAAGTAGCGCTTGGGAAATTTCAATGAAAAGCCAAGTTACCCAATTATCCATGTGACCAAGAAACTGATAGAGAGACCCTCAGTAGACTTTGTTCTGTAGTTTGTGATTATTTGAGGTATCTCAGCAACAACCCAAACAATGACACTGATTAAACCCAGGAAGAAAGATGCTGACTCCCTCACACTGCTCAGATGCTCTTTCGCCAATTGCCAGCAATGGGGATAGCTATGACACAACAGAGAGAGGATGGAGTTCTCAAACACTCCCATTGCACCAAAAGGAACAACTGACACCAACAATCCTTAAATGAAGTAACAAAGAATCAGTAACAGTTTTTTCTCACCTCAACAACACTCTCATGCTAACGCTACAAAATGATAAGAGATTCAGAATGCTGCAGAAGAAACATAGTTTGTTAACAAGAGAGTGTTAACACACTTTATTGCAAGTTAAAATTTATTGAAATTTATAAAATTAGGAGAGATTCAGTGTTTTGTTAAATATGTTAGAATGCTATTTATATAGTAACTGATGATATTGAGATTAATTAGATTGATTTTATATTTTGTTATTAGTATAAAATAGGGTAATCCAATATTATGTAATTATGTTTTATCCTATACATTGAATAACTCCATTATTATCTGAAGAAACTGAATTTATCATATGCCTTCTAGGTTTCTCTTCTCAACAATTTTGTCATGATTTTCAATAAATTTCAATAAAAAATAATTATAGTCCAAAAAAGCTTCTTTCTAGTATTTCTCTTGTTAATATGAAAACATAGGATATTATATCATGATGGCAGTAACAACCAAAAAGAAGAAATACACCAAGAAAGGAATATTGGGGGAAATATTTCAATGTACTTGTTTTCACTTGATGAGTTGATTTGATGTTAGGTTTGGTGTGTTACGATTATGAACCTTTATAGTGGCGAATAAAGAGTAAAAAATGAATATTCAGAATGCAACAATAACGACCTAATTCACGTTAATAAAAACCATTCAATGCACGTTGGTAAAGGGAAATGAAAAAAGGACCAAGAATGTTACTTTTGGCATGATAAAGAGAAACAGAGAGAGAGATTGAATAGAAGAGTGAAGAAGGCATGCAAAAGAAAATGAATACCCAGAAATGAAAGGAGCGAGATTTCGAGCTGCTTCTCCAACTCAACAACTCTACATGCACTCAAAGAAAACATTCGCCACTTTAATATAACCATATTGCACTCTCTTTCTAGAATATTTATCAATATTTTTAATTTTTATCATTTAAAAATAATGTGTTTAAGAAATTTTCATCAATAATAACGCTTTTAAATATTTTTTAACTCTATTTTTCTTAAACAAAAATTGACAATAGAGAATAATAGGAAATGATTTAGAACTTATTGATTTTAAAATTTTTACAATAAGAAAAAGTAAAAACATTGAATTAATAAAAAAATATATTTAAAGTTGTACCATGCATAAAAATTATTGTTTTTTATAATAATTATATTAAAAATGAGGTTAAGATTTACACGAGATTAAATGACTTTGTAGATGAATTTTAAATTAATCCTTAAATATTATTAAGTACATAAAAGTAACTTTAATTTGTGTTCATCTTCAAGTTAGGAAAGAAGATATCTTTGCCACGTTTGTCGTACATGTATGAAAACATGCTTTTACTTTTTCCATACTAATATGAAAGGTTTTCTGAAATTTAGTCTTTTTTTCTCAAGATTTTTTTTCCACATATCTCTCTTATTAGGATAAAAAGATATATAAGAAAGGGTTTAATTTTTTTTTAATTGTTTTGTATTTAAAAAGACTTTTCTTTTTCTTTAAAATGTTTTTTCATTAAAAGGGTAAAAATGAAAAATAAACAAAAAAATTTATACTAATAGGGGTAGTTTTTAGAAACTTATAAATTTTACTAAAAAATAATTTTATAAACATTTTATAAAACAATTTCTAAAAAAATTAAATATTATTTTATTTAATTATTCGAAGTATTTTTAACATAACAAATTCTTAAAATATTTGTATCTATTCCTAATAAAAAATAAAAAAATAGATAGTTTTATCATCAATTAGGTAACTTTTAAAAGAGTTTTTCAAAAACTTTTTATAAAAAGAATTTAGACAAAACATTAAGAATAAACGTGTTAGAGTATAAAAAAATATTTTTTTATATTAATTCATTTCAATTAAGTTAGTTATATTTTCTTTAAACAATTTTTAAGGAGTTTCACTTACAATTTCTTCTAAATTAAAGAACTAAATATTATTTTAATTATTAAGTTACTTATCATTCTTGATTTACAAACAAAATTTGTTTAAAAGATATATTGAATAACTCTGATAAAGATAATTTAAAGACAACACAAAATAGTTTTCTCTAAGAAAATTTATCTTGTAGATGATATAGTAAATCCTTATTCAACTATGTATATTTTTTACATATACAACTAATAAGAATTTTACATAAGCATTTATTTTATTTTGCTTGCTAAATTTATCTTTTTATAAATAATTTCAAATTTATAATCATTAAAGATTTGTTTATTAGTTTCAACTTTTTCTAGCATAGTGAATCCTTCAAATATATGTGTAGTATAAATAATTAATATATCAATTTTTTTATGTTTTTTTCTTTTTTGTATTTGATTATTTTTCTGATCTCTTAAGTATAATTATTATATGCATGTTCAAATAAAGATAATTAACTTATTCACATTAGTATCTATCATCTTTAGTATTAGTACAATATTAAATGATTTTATATTCATAAAGCATTAATATATTATAAATTTGTCGTATGTTAATTATAAAATGATTTGATATATTTATCTTTATAATACAGACTATGATTAGTCTGATACATCTTTAGATATCTTATTAAAAACATCGATTTCAAAAGATTAAAAACAATATCTGATTGAAGAAGAGTAATTAAACCTAATTTATGCAAGAATATGAGTGCAAAAATATATTCTCCAAGAAAAGAGCAACAAGGTTTTCACATGTGATGTTAAAAAAAAATATTATTCTTTCTAAAATGTGCCAAAACACAAGTGGCCATGTTGAATTTACTATTTGGGAAATGTGGTTCCTTTCTCTTTGCCATTACAACCATAAACAAGAGAATAACAAAGATTCAAAGGGCATGTAGCAGCCCGCAACACACCCACATTCATTCATACCCCATAATCCTTCAAGATGGGACGAACCAGGCTTCTGCTTGCAGATTTCGTTCTGTCTTTCATGTGGGTATGCTCCGGTGTCCTCGTTCGCATAATCGTATACCACCATCTTGGCTTCGGCCACTCACCTCTTGCTGAGGTTATCAAAACCACCTTCTCCGTCGTCAATATGTTCCTCTTCGCCTTCCTCGTCAAGGTTACACGTGGCGCCGCCTACAACCCCCTCACCGTTTTGGCTGATGCTATCTCTGGGGATTTCAGTAACTTCCTCTACTGCGTTGGTGCCAGAATCCCCACACAGGTTCTGCTTTTTGTTCTGTTGTGAATAAGAAAATGGCTTCGATCTTGCTTCATTTTTTTTGTTTCTTTTTCTTTTCTTGATTTTGCTCCTACCCCGGTTTTTACATTCAATTGCTTGAATCGGAGATTTGAAGAAAATTTGTGGAAGGGGATTTTTTTTATTTGTACATCTGTCTGAAATTTTTGTTGTGTCGAATTAGCATTGGGATGTATTTGAAAGTTGACTTTTTTTGGCCCCCTTTTGACTAAGATTGACTGGGGTTGAATTTCTTGCCATTGGTGGTTAATTGTGTTTGTTTTTATTCTTGTTGGCTTGATTGAAAAGTTCAGAAGTTTAGTTCAATTAGATGCTGATAAATTTTTTAGCATTGTTGGTTGGTGAATTGTCTGAAATGAATTTTTTTGTGGGCTGTTTCTAATGCTGATATGAGTCAATTGATTTTCTTAGTTTTTGTTTTTGAATTGTTATCTCTGACTAGGTTTTTGGGATTGAATGAGTTTGTTTCCACCCTTTGTGCTATTTTGCGGGATTTGCTGGCACTGGAACTTATTGAACTAAATAATCTCTTGTTGGGTGGAACTTTTTTTTTTTATCTTATTTGAATCTCTTCATATTCTCCATGTGCACAAGATGGCTTAACTACTTTTATGGAAAGTCAACTCTTTGATACTTGGATAGTTAAAAATTTGAAGCAAAATGATTCCTTTGGAATCTGCTCTGAAGATTCAAATTACGAGCTTTTCTTATGTTTGGACAGTAACACAATTTTCTTGTTATGTTGATTAGTAACATACTGACCTTGATTCATTACAAAAGTATTTTCATAGCTTATTATTCATTGCATTGTTAATGATGCATTGACGTAGGTAAAGTTCAAGTTCTAGATTCATATTTATACCTAAACTCCAACTTTGTAGATTGTAGAATAATAACCTTGTAGGAGTACCTTCTGAATCCATGGATCCTTAATGACTTAAGTGTTCTCTTACCTATTACAACTATCTAATTCTTGTTGGCTATGCCAGAAAGCAACTTCATTAATCACTTTCCTGTAGTTGCTTGTTTTCATTTATACATCTCAACCATAGCCGTGAATGTCTCGAAATTCAACATATTATGAAGATTATCATTCAAATATGTATGTTTTTCAATCTCTCCAGGTGCTTGGATCTATTCTTGGGGTTAAATTTCTTATTGATACATTTCCTGAAGTGGGACAGGGACCACTTTTGAATGTGGACATTCATCAGGGTGCATTGACTGAAGGATTACTAACATTTGTAATTGTAACCATTTCACTTGGACTTGCCGCAAAAATTCGCGATAATTTCTTCATGAAGACTTGGATTTCCAGTATCTCCAAGTTAGCACTTCATATTCTTGGTTCTGACCTGACTGGTGGTTGCATGAACCCTGCATCAGTAAGTATTGCTGTAGCCTAATTTTCTGTATTACATTACATTGGTCAGAAAACTTTGGTCATGTGAACCATAGAAGAAACCTTTATTGTTTTCTTGCTCACAAATCTTGGTTTGATTTGGTCAGGTAATGGGATGGGCTTATGCTCGAGGTGATCACATAACAAAAGAACACTTCTTGGTATACTGGCTTGCTCCCATAGAGGCAACTATTTTAGCAGTGTGGATATTCAAATTGGTAGTGCGACCTGCAAAAGAAGATAAAACAGCCTCAAAAAGTAAATCGGATTGAAGAAACTTCATTTTGTGCTATATGTCTTATTCCACTATTCAATTTTTGTTTGCACAGTTTGTGGAATGAAAGTATGGCAAGCCAAGAACTTGTACAGTTGAGTTGATATAATCATTGATCAGAGTATATTGTGCTATCAACTGTTGTGTTTAGTGTATTCATTCATGCACATGTGCATACTGATGCATTGTACTTTCCTTCTTCATCTTATTAACCACAATAAACTCTTCCCGAGATAAAGGGCTTTCAGGTGTATAAAGGTGAATTTTTCAAATGCAGCTTAAGAATGCTACACCACTGTTGACAATGTTATTTTAGCATGATATATTTCTTGATTCTTGGGATTTTCAAAATAGATCTCATTATTTATATGAGGCATATTCGGAGAAATATTTTAAAAAGAAAACCAAAAACTAAAATTAACTTTTATAAACATTACAATATTTGTGTGGTTTAACTGTTGAGGTTAATTAAATATATTTTTCCTAAAATAAGATCAACGTTCTATTATGAGAGTACTGACATAACTTGTTCTACAAGCCAAGTCCTTAAAAGGAAAAGGAATGTGCAATTGAATAGAAAGCTCTAATTTTTTTTTTCAAATAAAAATAAAAAAATATTTTTTATTTTCTAATTTGAGAAACTTACTTTCTCCTTTTTATTTCATATCTCAAAAATTAAAAATACATTACCTAGAATTTTAACTAAAAATTGTAAATTTACTAAATAACCATAAAGTTAATTTTAAAGTTTTATATTTAACTGTAAATAAATTCCTTCGGCCATCAACTTTTTTTTCCTCTTCATATTAAAATGTTTAAAATAAATTTTAAATAAATATTGTAATGATTTTTTTATTAATTTAAAAAATATGATCTTAAATTTTACTTTGAATCTTAAAGTTCACTTTAAAACCAAGAAAACATTGGACCAAACTTCATTAATTTTAAAATGAAATATCATTTTATGGTTCTCTAAAATAAAATAAAAAACTAATAAAATAGTGTTTTGAAATGATAATGAGAAGTTTTCTAATATTGTCATTGAATTAAAATAAAATTCATAAATAATTGACAAGAGATGCTTATCATTGTATAAAAAATTATAATAACTTTTTTTAGTTAAGAGAAGAATAATTCAAGTATTATCATTCATCGTGACTTAATGCACCTGTAAACATGATATGATCTTTAATAAAGAATTGTCTTTTGGTGTCTTTTAACATTGTTGGCCAATAAATGACACAAACCCTTCATGTTTTGAGAACATTATAGTTGGTGGTAACTTTATCACATTCTGCATTTTATTTAAGAATAAAACATTCATACTTCAACTATGTAATATTTCTTCACACATTCATCAAATCTTAAATTTTCACATATTGTAAACTTATTAATTTTTACTATAACTATCTGAAAAATCATAATAAAATAATGTCTATTTAGTTAACAGTAAAAAAATACTTTTACAATGACAATGCACATCTATTATTAAATTCTTTATTTAAATGTAAAGAAACTAAACTGAAGTCAACAGAGTAGGATTTGCTAAAAGTGTAACAAAATTAGACAAACCAAATTGGCAAAATAAACAGTTGATGAATGGGGTTTGAAGGAAATAGGATCAATGTTTGCTGTATAGACCATTCAATTGGACCATAAGAGTGAGGAAAGAATCATTTCCTGATAAGTAATTCATAAGGTAAGATTCCTACTGAACTTCTAAAAATCCAAAAAGGATACAAAAGGAAGGTTTGGAGAAAATATGATTAAAACTAAAAAGGACCTCATCATGGTAAACGTTTCCTCACTGTCTTATACAACCATAATTTACTTTGGCAGCAATACTAGTAGCACTGAAGATGAACATCTTGATGGAGATCAAAAGGACAAGGAATTTAATCAATTTATACATAACTTCAGTACACAAGTTGTGGTTCAAACTCTGCCAAATCTACAGATCCTGATTCAATTGGTGGCATTAAATATGCAGCCAAGATTTCAGACACCAAGGCAGCAACCAGTGGAATCCTCTTTAAGTTCTTCACCAACTGTATATCGTCACCCTCACCGATAGCAATAATCTTCTGGTTTATCTCCACCATTCTGTCCAACTTCCTCTTGAATTCTGGGTTTTCAACATCAAGAACAGCTGGGAAAACCCGAGCCGTTGTGCGGTTTGTCTGAAAAAAAAAATCAGAAATGAAACTTGAGTAACTGCTTGTAATTTTTTAGTCTTTGTCCTTTGTTGATCAACTCCTTACTAGTCATAGTATTTTCAATGGTATTTCAAGGCTTACTTTCATTTTATCATTAAGTAATTGGGACTGAATAGAAACACGTTGTGATTATACCAAAGAGACTTGGAAGGTAACACAGGAACAATAGTGATTATAGCAAATATGCAAACAGAAGCTAACCTCAATGATGACATGCATGTCAAATTCTTTTGTGTTAAGTCCAATGCCTTCATAGAAAGCTGTACGTTGGCAATCATTGAGATACATAGTGACATAGACCTGCAAGACAAATTTGAAAATTGAGTTTTAAGCACAATTAAGCAGGACAATAACTACAATCTTATAATAAAAGACATGCAAATGTGGTGATATCTTTGGCTGGAACAAACAGTTTCATGATAAGGAATGTAATGAGATTTTGCATCTTGGACATACTTGCTATCCATATTATGCATTATCAGTTAAGGTTTGTCGGATTCTGTATACCAACTTTTCCCTTGTAATCTCTGTTACACTCTTATGCTAGCACCATTTGGCACTAAATATTGTTGAGGTTTTATCATAAGAATCTTAAAGGAAGGAATAATGGTAGTAACCACTAAGCAAAGGAGAAAAATTACCGAGAGACAGAAGAACCGAGCCCACAACTTTGCCTTCCAGTCGTTTAGAAATTGTGGCTGTGCCTTCATCAGGGCAGAGAAGAAATCTCCATGCCTGTTCTCATCCTGGCACCAGTTCTCAAAGTACTTG
Source organism: Macrotyloma uniflorum (assembly GCA_016859785.1). Taxonomy (NCBI): domain Eukaryota; kingdom Viridiplantae; phylum Streptophyta; class Magnoliopsida; order Fabales; family Fabaceae; genus Macrotyloma; species Macrotyloma uniflorum. Next base: position 217,818 of record BDMB01000092.1, on the reverse strand, counting down.
AAAATGGGATAACATTGGTACTCGGGGTTGGCCTTGAGATGTCTGTATATGGTTATGTATCTCCAGTACCCAATTTTCTCAGACAAGTATGTAGCATAGAAGATAAATTTGGGTTTAAAGAATGTGTATTTTCTAGCTTTGGTCAAGAAACCCAAGTCCAGAGCCAAATTGAAATCAGATAAACCCTTGTTCAAAAACCTGCACAGAATCAAAATGAGGTCACCACTACAAACAAGATATCAAATAGAAAATGAAAGAGGGATAATTAAGAAATAAAGGCCAAAGGTGTGTCCATACCCAGCATGCCTGGCTTCATCCCTAGACATCAGAGAGAAAATCTCAGCCACCACAGGGTTGGTTTTCTGTAACATCAACATCCCAAGCAATAAATCAGGTCAAGAATGAAAGACCAAAATTGCATAAAGCACAATATTGTTCGAGATAGCTCGTTATAAAGACATGAACTGCAGCAGAATTACATCAAACGACAACAACATCATAAGAACAGAATCCTAGTACTTAGAATTGCAAGAGTTTTAACAAAGAACTTAGTCTCAATGACTATCTTCTGTACTTTTCAATATCCCCCAAAAACAATTCTCCCAATGCACTGACAGAATAAAGTGGTTTTACGGTGTCATTCAATTACAAATGTCATATTACAAACTGTTATGTATATAATATTAGCTTTTAGATAACTACCTTACAAATTAAATTAACTATATTTTCTAATTAGTTTACGGTTTAATTTTTCCTTTGAAAGTGAAACCAGACTCTGAAGAAAAGAAAAGCAAAAGAAGAAAGGAGGGGTACCTTGAGTCTCCTTCCAAGCTCTTTGTAGAGAAGGAAGCCAGAGAATTCAGCAGTGCAGGACCTTTCAAGGAACTCCACAAAGATCTGTCTGAGGGGGCCTTCAATTTTGTCTGCAGCTTCCTTGAACTCCTTGTTCCTCACAAAGTGGGTCTGGTTGTAGTCAGTCTTGAACTCCTGAAGCAAGGCCTGAAACTCATCCTGGTTGAGGTTCTTGTTGATCTCAGTGTTGAAAAGGGTCTCCATCTCATCGAAGTCAGTGGTGTAGAACCTTGGGGTCAGAAGGCTCTCCTTGATGACATTCTTGTTGCCCTTCTTGCTTGGCTTTGTGGAGGTGGATGGTGGTGGGGTGGCAGTGGCAGACATTCTTACGGTGCTGAATTTGGAGTATGAGCCCATTCTGGGGCCACCAAATTTGGGAGTGACATTGGAAATTGGTTTCACAAGAGCCATCTCTGCAGCCATGTTTGGTTTGAAGAGGATGCTGCAAAGGTTTGTGTTTGAGGCTGAGGAGCAAGGACTAAGGAGCATGAAGGACAAGAAGTGAGGGAGTTATAGCTTGGATGGGGAGTGATAGAATCTCATCCAATGAAATCTTTGAAGGTTAATTGAAACTTGACATGTGGCAGGTGGTGTAAGCTTCTTCTTGCTCTTTGATTGGTTGTGATGATTACATGTAGATCACAACTTGTCTCTGCCTTCCTTCTTTTAGGATTGGATACCTGTTTTAACTTTTAACTCAGTTTTGTTAGATTATTATTATTAAGTGAAAAAATTATATAATATTTACACAGAAGATTTATATAAACAAATTACACAGAAAAACAGAAAAAGAAAACAGTGCTCTGAAAAGTGTTATGTAAATAATATAATTCTTTTTAGAAAATACTTTAGATTATGATTATTGATTTTGTGATTTTCATTTTTATTCAAGAAATTGTGGCACATTGTAATAAAAATGTCTTGCATAAACCATACTGCATCTGATATTTTTGAGGATTAATGTATATAATGCAGATTTTTTATTCTATGGGCGCAAAAACACCACCACTAGCAGTTATTGGGGACAGAACCTACAAACAGCAATAAAGACCACACAAAACCACACAAAAGCACAAAATGAAAAACAAAAACCTCGACCACAAAAATTCCCTCTTTTAATATTTTCAGTTTATTTAACATTAAAAATTGAAAGAAACTTTCGTTTTGGGTAAAAAAGTATTATATACAATTTGGGAAAATATAAGAGATTTTGATATATGATTTTGTCTTACTTTTTCAAATTGTTAGTACCACATTTTAAAACAAAAATCTTTAAATAAAAAAAAAACAATTATATTCACATTTTCTTATGTGTTCTCATACTACATTTATACTACTATTTTTTTTTTAAATTATACGAATATTTCTATATTTTAAAGATATTATATTGCTATCCTTTTTATTATATAAAAACTATCTTAAGTTTAAAAAACATTATATTACATCACTAATAAATCAGATAACTTGGAATGATAAAAAAAATAAAAAATAAAGTATAATTTAAGAAAATCTCCAAAATTATCATTCTATATAAAAACTTGTGCTTACTGCTAACTCTCCATAACTACACACTCTAATATTTGTTAAAATTTATAAAAAATTATAAATTGACTTAGTAAATAAGTGATATTATTCATTTTTATTAAATTTTAATAAATGTAAAAGTGTTAAAAAAGTTTGATACTAACATTTCTTAATAACCAAGTTTGACTAAGCCAAAAATAAGTATTTTGAGTTTATTTTAAGCTTAGATTTAATTTTAATTAAGTGGTAGGTTCCTTCAAGAAAAGTTTTAAGAAATCATCATTTTAACTTGGTTACTTCAATGGCATTGAAATCTTTCTAACGAGGCCCTAAGGAGAGAAAAGAAAATTGTTACAAAAAGAAATCAGTGCTCTACATAAAGAAACTCTAAATTTCTAGTAGTAAAACTAGAGATCTTAAGAGAGGACTGAGTGGAAGAAATAAACACACCCAGCACAGCACCTATGATGAACTTAGCCACACAATCTTTCTGCATTATTTGGAATGCTAGTGACATTTACAGCTTACATCAAACACTTCCCACACTTTTATGCTAAAATGAGAGAGAAGTGCAAGGTCAATCTCCTCATTTCTAGCATGAATAGCGCCAATGAACTGAACTGGCATGAGTCAGCACATTGGAAATTCTTATTAAACCACAAATTGTTGCTACTATGGAGCCAAACTCTCCTCAGTGTCTTCTACTTCAAGGCACACAAGCAATCAAAGAGAGGACCAGCACCAAGCCTGAAATAAAGGCCAATCAAAGAAGGAATCATCTTAAGAATGAAACTAAAATCACTTTCTCTTTCTGCAGTCATTCTACATAATTCAACACGAAATCATTGGTTAAGTAGGAACAACTCTGGCATTTAATTCATAAAAAAAAATGCACTTCAACTAGATTTAAGTGTGGTTTTAGAACCACTTTACTTAAACTCAAGTCAGAATATACACTTTTGAACATGATCAAACTTAAGGAAAATCTCATCCATGATGAGCATCCCAAAATTTTAGGGAAAAAAGAAAGTATGAAGAGTGAGAAGACAACCTCTACGCATTAAAAACCAAAAAGCTGGCAGTGGGTTAATGTCAGTGGTTCCTGCCATTAGTTTCCTTATTTGTATAGGTTCCATCAGCAATTATGTGTCTTTGAGTAGATTCTCTTACTTTTTCTCCAGCATGGGAGCTTTGCATAGACTCTTCCATTCCATCTTCACTTAGGCTTTGAAAATTCAAAACTGTTGCAATGGATGTTCGTGACGAACCTTTTGCGTCATCCTCAATACTGTAGAACGGATCATAAGAGGGTTGCCCCTCATCTGCAAACTTCATGTCATCATCAAAATTATCAAAATCAAAATTTCGCAGAATATCAGGAACAGGTATACGACCATCATCTGCACGCATAGATCCCATTTCAAAGTCAATTTTCTCCTTTGGGGTCAAAATTCCATCCCCATTGTTTGGACTCAGCGATCCAACCATCATGTGTTCATCCTCTACAACAAATGATCGGAAATTATTCTTTGAACGGGGAGTACGGGAACAGAGTGTTTCATTAATATTTCTGCATGATCCCCTATTGAATGGGTTCCCCTTCTTATCATATTGATATCGGAAGTTCTCATAAGTTGTCTGCATGACAACAAAAGTAAAAAAGTATAAGTAATCTTCAACCAATAAACAACAATCTAAATCTTAGCAAAACAATAGATTAAAATAATGGCAATGTGACGAGTCACTGAAGAACATTGCAGACAAGGGTCCAGGTAAGCTACTTATTAAACTCAACTCATCAGCAGACACTATCACATAGAAAGAAAAAGAAGCTATCTTGAGCAAGAAAGCAAAATAATTTGAGTACCCTGAAAATCAATGTATAAGATTCACTCAAAGAAAATGGAGTTATACTAAAATGGCCAAACTTAACACGATGAAAGCATTTAAAACCTGAGAAACTCGATCCTGAATGAGCATGACCATAGAAAAACTAGTATGCAGTTTGGAGGCCAAAATTTATTACCTACTTTTACTTGAACGGAGAAAATAAAATAAGTTCATCAAGTTGCCAGGAAATAATGTCTTGAATTGTTTTCTATATCCCAGTAATATGTCATTTTCAAACTTCATCAGAAAAGCTACACATTTTGTTATTTAATTTGATTAAGCCAACCTTACTCGTGCAAATTATTAGTATGATTTATTCAGGTGCCATAAATGTCAACTAAATATCCCAATGTCAACAATGATACTTCATTATCCATAGCTAACACAAAGCCTGAAAAATTATTGTTTCTATGAATAGTGGAAAAATAAAGGCAAACTTGATAAATATAGCAGCTTTTTAGCTAACTATATATTTCAAACTCAGCTACAACATAGTGTTCTGTTATTGCACAGACTTTCTCCATTTGCCTTCTTCGTAGATAATGAAAGCATAAATCTTTTAACGTTTTAATTATTATATTTATTTAATCCTCTTCTTATTCATATCCAATAAACTTCTAGTTTATTGTATCAAAACCAGTGTGTCAATTACATATCAATTAAAATTCCTAAACTTCTATGTTTTTTTTTTGTACCAAATAATTTCCCTTTAATAAATCCTGCTAAATTATATGTTCCTGTTAGTGTTAGTCATTTGATGCTAAAAAATTTATCAACCATTGAAAAAGAAATGGTTAAGAACTTTTTCACATTTTGTGAAGTAAAATTGTCACCTGGTTTGTACAAATGAGATAGAAATGGAAAGCTGTGAGGCCACCAACAAACCAAACAGCTATAAAGCAGTATATTATCAGAAAATCTGATAAATAATCATGTGTTATTGTCTTCCAAACTTTACTCTGGGCAATACTGACACAAGTGAACACGAGGACATATAGGCACAAAATTGTTGATGTCAAAATGAACATGAAGAAGTACCGATAGTTACGCTGCAATTATGTCAGAGAACTGTTAGTGCAAGAAATGAAATGAAGTAGACATTTGGGAAGTATTAAAAAGCAAAAAAAATCATGTTGTTTCTAACAAATGAAGCCAAGAAAGAGGGGTCTCCAAAAAGAAGACCCATTTAAACTGAGAATGGTTCTCTTTCTCATCCTCTCCTTAGAGATGGGAGGGGGTTACATGAAGTAAGACCCATCTACAGGTGATAATCATATACTCTACCAAACAAAAATCAAGATGATAGATATAAAAAAATTGTTGCTTGACTGTATATATGATTGAATGAAAACACTAAACATATTCTCTAGGTAGGAGATTCTCATTTTCTCTTGCTTATTTCCTTATGCATTGCAGAGGTATTATTAGGAAAATGATATCATTGTCTATAATTAAACATTGCATTTAGAGTTCTCATTGATTTTCCTTCACCGCCTTTACAATTTCTACATTTCTATTACTTTGAGGAATTTGATTACCCAGCTTATCAGGAAATGTAATTGACCAGAAAATTGAAGTAGCTTATGTAAGAAATTTGTAGTTTGAAAGGAAAAGATTTTAAGATCAAGCAAACATTAGACGATAAATATAAATTAGATTATCTTCCATTAGAGGATTAAGGACATCTCAATAGCAGAGTGTTCAAAACCCAACCAATCTAAAACATTGAAAATGGAAATTTTTTTTGATATATTTTTTCTTAAAGTTTGGATTTGGATTTCAAATAAAAAATCAAATCAAACAAAATCAAACCACTTATTATATTTAAATATTATATTTAAATGTAAAATTATATTTTTCAAAATTAAATAACAACTAACAAATATATGTATATCTCATAAAAATTAGTTCTTTTACTATATTATCTATAACCCTATATAAAATATTCTTGTTATAACTTTTCCATGTCATTGTATTTTCTTATGTCATCCTTTTTTAAAATTATTTTAATTATTTTATTAAAAAATAAAAAATACGGACACACAAGCACAATGCCTGTGTTTTCGGTAGTATTTTAATATATTTATACTTACAAAACATGATATTAAATTTGTATTATAATTTTTAAATATAAAATTATATAATTTATTTATAAATATAAGAACAATTAAAATTATAAATAAAACAATAATTACACAAATAAAAATAATAAGATGTCTCTATTTGCAAAGAAATATTTTATAATTTTTTTAAAGAATATCTACAAATTTTATAATAATAAAAACTGCATTATCAATACAAACCAAAATCGAACTACACCGAAATTTTTTTATATTGTGTTCCAATGAAATTAAACCGAACCAAATCAATCGAAACAACTAATACTCCTACTCAATAATTAAGTAATGTGTCAAATGTATAACTTACTCAATCCCAAATCAAGATAAAATAGCAAAATTAGTTTCCAAGCTTTTTACATGTACAGATATTTGAGTAATATGCCACTCAATTTAAGGTGATCATCAATCTAATCAGGCAAATTTTCAAAAAGAAATAGCACACAGAGCCCAGAGGTCTATATGTTCATATTCAATTGTGCAGTTTGAGTGTGAATTTATTAGATCTATTTTTGGAGTGTTAGAAAAAATTGTAACATTGCAGAAAACTGTAGGGAATCTCTAATAACTTTGTCATGCCATTTCTAGACACATACTAACTTCGCCCACTTGTATGGAGTCATCAAATAGGTCAGAAGATCAACATGTCTACTTTCAAGTTTATCTTATAACCTTTTTGAACTAGCAAAAAAAATTGTTGGATAAAAATATGTAACATTATCTCATCGAAAGTTTGTAAACTTCACTTATTAGAGTATAGTGGACTTACTATTCCAATGCACTGGCCAACCCAGGGACAATGATGATCAAATCTCTCGACACAATTGTTGCATATAGAACAATGAGAAGTACGAGGAGGGCGATAAAGCAAGCACGTATCACAGAACTTTACTTTCACTATGTGATCATTAACAATAACATCTTTTGTTCGAGGTAGTTTCAGATGAGGGGTTGCACCGTTAATCCACTCCATGGAAGGGGTAGGTATATCAAATGTCTCATCAAATTCAGGAGGTCTTGAATTTCTAGGGACAATTCCAGGATCTCTCCCAGAAGTCATAAGGAGGAACACTAAATCCTGCATGAGTTGTTAGACATATCAGCTTTTATTTTCAAAATAAAAAGGAATGTTGATCATAAGCTATGATGAAAGAATCAAATGAGAAGGGAACAAAAATCAACTAATCATGAGTATGAAAATGAAATGATGTCTATATTTATGGAGACTTATAATTGGGCTGGTCTAGTACTATATATATTATGTTCTGCATAACTTACTGACACATTAATATTAAAGCCTTTTATGACTGAGTGATCAAGAGTTTGATCAATGTTTCCCCTACTCTCCATAATCAAATTTTAATTCCAGTATCAAAAGGCTATTAGAGATATGAATCATTATTGGGCTTTTATCAAATGGCTTTCAATTTTTAGGAAACATGGTCTTTCATCGTTGACAAAAGCATTTGAGTTGGGGGAAAAGGCTAAATATTTTGTCAAAACTAATCAGTTAGAAAAAATATTCATTTTTCCTTCATACAAAACATACACAAGCTACTTAGATGACAATAAAGTTCAGAAAATAAGTGGATCCGTAAATTTTTCAATTTTTTTCAAAAAACATTATAATTTCTTACCTCCTATTACCTTAATCATATCTTACTTACGTATTAGGTAAACCCATTTATATAACTATGCATATTGAAACATTGGCTTACAATTTTGTAGCTGGAAAAAGATGATGCACAAGAGAAAATGATAGAAAGATGCATAAGATGACGACTGGTTCATGTAAACTCTTCAAGAATTAATCGTCAGTGGTATTTACCAAAACAGTGAGAACTGAACCCACAATCAATACAGGAAACCAAAATTCATGTGTAAGGTCACCAGTCTTCTTGATTTTAAGATATGTTTTTACACAAAAAGCAATTGCAGGTGCAGCAATTAGAAATGTTGTGAGAAACAGGGAAGCTACATCTGGTCCAAATACCATCCTCCCACCACAGAAAAACTTCTGAAAAAAAAGTTAAACAAAGAAGAATTAGTAAAGTATAACATGCTTGTTATTTCTTCAAGATATCCAATCATACCTGAATAATGTTCTATTATTTTCAACCCAAAACAAGGTAAAAGCTTTCATATGGTAGACATATACAAGCTTAAAAACTCTACAGCCATGACAAAATTCATCTGTTAAAATTAAATTTTGACCAAAAGAAAAGTGTTCCATTGAAGTGGCACTGGTAGCTCAATAGCTTCAAAGCATCAAAACATCATAGATTCACATTAACATCCACATCAAAACGATTATACAAGATTAATCACATATTTGAAGCATTCAGTTTTGTCCCTAATTGACCAGAAAAACCAATTTACCATCGACCCTCTAAGGCAAGTAAGCATCGGTACAATTCAAGTTCTCAATCATAAATCAACATTCACCATGTTGAAAGAAACATTCTTACCAAGCCTACAAAAGCACTATGTTCCACAACTAAAAAAAATATTGAATCATGACCCAACCAGCAATCCATTTATCATCAAAATTTTTTCAGCAAAACATAATTGCATCATATACAAACAAGTACAACAAATTCAAATAAAGATTGAATTGTGAACAAACGCAATCTAATCATAAACAAAATCCATTTGTGAGTCTTGAAAACCAATTGAAAACAACAGTTGAGATAGAATCTCACATTGCCTCCCCTCCAAACTTGATAGACCCTCTTTTGTTTGTGATCCACATTGCTAGAAGGAGAATCCCCCATATGCGGATTCATATTCCCAGCCATGGTAGCAACACCTCGTGTGTCACCAAAACTGCACTCTCTCCTTCACAAAACCCATAAACCCATTTCAAATCCCGACCCAGAAACAAAATCCTCTTAAAAATCCGAAAATTCCTTCTGGGGTTCCTCCAATTAGCCTCCTTCTGCAGTGGAAAGGACAATGCAGATAAAAGAGAGAAGGAGAGGAGAGAAAAGAGAAAAAAGAGAGAGATAGAGAGAGAGAGAGGGATATTTGGTTTTGGTGTTGGAATCGCAACAATGGAGAATCAAGCTGTGACACCAAATCCAAACGGGAAAATTTGTGGGGTTGAAGGGATCATTAGAAGATGAGAATCCCCATGACCCTTTCTAATCAATCCCTCCCTCAATGTTTTTAAGCTTCTCTTTTCTAATTGTTTTTTCTTATGTTTCTCTCTCCCTCTTCTTCTTCTTCTTCTAAGTTTTTTGTTTTCTCTTTTCTCTCTCTCCCTCTCTCTTTCTCTCCTTCTCCTTCGAATCCAAAGTGCTGACAGCTTCGGGGGGTGTTCTCGGACGGATTTCCCAATTCTTCGCGGCTTTTACGCGCGTAATTGTTTCCTTTTCCGTTACAATACAACACTAAACAACTTTTCTTTTTCTGTACAACAACATTGTTAAATGCTGTCGTAACAATGTGTGTGTGTGTTTTTTTTTTCAAATACATCACCAGTGATGAAAATTACCGATTAATAAATATTTATTTACAGTTTATTATTAAACTTTCGTAACAATTTTCGTATGAAGTAGCTTCTACAGAAAAAAAAATTGTAACATACAATGAAATAAAATAAGTTTAATTTGTATGTATTATTATTGTAAGCGTTAATTGTGAAGTTAATAAAAAATTGTATTTTATGATTTGTTTATATATATATATATATATATATAAAGATTATTCTTAGATGACAGTATAAACAGCAAAAAAAGATAATAATAGTACGAAAAAAATTCATATTGTCTGTGTGTATTATTTTTCATAAATATAAATAAGTTATATTAAATGAAAAATGATATGAACTAAATGATTTTAACTCCACAAAACAAATGTTTAATATAGAAAGTTTTAATAATACCATTTTTACTAGACTTGGTTTAACTTAAAAATTACACGATGATAATAAAAATTACATTTATTTTATAAGAAATAAAAAAGCATCTCTAAAATCAAAAGGCACAACTCACTGTACTGAAAAAACAATTCACATGTAATTAAATCAGTATTATTAAAACATAATCAAAGTATAGAATCTTAATTAAGGTTTACCAAAAGTTGCGGTAAAAACAGTTAGAAAACATTTTCTATCTCTCAACGACAAGATAAGATGTAACGAGTACGAGAATTTTTAGAAAAATCAGAGAAAACGAATAGAAGAATCTAAAACAATTTTTTTCCATACATTGCTGTCGGAATTGGATCACGTGGAGATAGGTTTAATTGGGAAAATTTAGTTAAATCAGTTTATAATCGAATGATAAACTATATTTTTTTAAATCGTAAATTAAACTAGATATCTTCGAACCAATTTGTTGATTTTATAATTAAAATATATATATATATATATATAATTGTAACTATTAATACTATTCTAGTTCAACTCTATAATGCTTAAAATTATATTTATTTAATTTCTAAATATAATTAGCAATGAGTATTGTTGTGTGTTGTTGAACTAAAAAGTTATGATGATATGTTTGATTTTGTTGCATTTTTTTTATATTATATGCTTTGACCAATGACATATAAGTGGAGTTTTCTTTTTAATATTATAAATTTACGAATGTTACATGATATAGTAATTTAAGATGAAATAAATTTGTTTAATATTATCTTCTACTTGTATTCCATGTATCTAATCTAACATTATTATTGCATGTAATAAAAAGTGAAGTAATGAAAGACCAATAAATATTTAAAAATGAAGCTAAATTTGTTTTGTGCGTTTGTGTTTAAGATAATGGACAATTAACCACTCCTAAGTAATTACTCCATAAAAAGGACGTGAAACCAGTTGTATTTATTCACCAAAAATGAAAAGGACTTAAATATGATTGATAACTTTTTCCATTATGTTTCATATTTCTTGTTTTTAAGACAAACAAATATTATCATGGATGCTGGTAATCAAATTGTAATAAAATAAGTTGAGATGGTGCATATAATATAGATAGGAACACATTGATGAAGGTGGGTGCCATGAAAGTTGAAATTACCAAGATAAAATGTATTTTCTTGGAGATAAGGAGTGTGAATAGAATATGTTTATATATATCAAATCACAACATAGTACACTGACAGATACTATGCCAATGGAATGGTGGGGCCATATATATATATATGTATATGTATATGTATATAAATATATATGGTACTTTGAAGAAGGTGGCATTTGGCAGAACGTGGCATCCAATAGCAGACCAACTAAAACTTGTTTGGTTAAGTTTCAACTTCAATTTACAACTCACAAATCTCAACATTGTGGTGGTGTTTTTTTTGTCTTTTTTTGGTGTATGTTATCGTAGATTAAGAAAAGTGGGTATTTAGGTCAAATGCAAAATAATGACTGTTGTTCCTAGGAATTGATGACATACACGCTGGCACATTTTAATATTGAAGGGTGCATTAAGATTAATAGAATGATAAGAAAAAACAACTGATAAAAAAATTAAGGCACTTTTTATGTTGAAGGTAAGAATTTAAGGCACGTTTTAGGATGTTGAAAGGTGAAATACTTGAAGTACATTTCTAAACAACCTAATAGAAACCCTTTCCCTATATGAAACTATGGTGTTTGGAAATCTATGTAAGTTAAGTGTAGTAGTGACAAAGCTTTCTGCTGCTTATTAGCTGGTGTAGTCTGTTTTCAGAAGAGAGAAATGGCCTTACTTGGACTGTCGCCAAGAAATGAGAGAAGTTTAGTGATAAAATATGTAACCATGTCCTTCCAAATTAGGTTAGGAATAACAAGTTGGAAAAAGTTATTACGGGGATCTAGTTCATTTTAAAAATTATTCTCAACTTAAATGTAATATGATAAAAGAGATGATTTAATTTAAATATAATAATTTATTATTCAAAGTTTAATATATTAATAAATAATCCAAATCTAAACTTAATAATTTTATTAATTAAATTCTAATATAATATAAAAAGTAATTATTAAATTTAATTCATTCAATATTGAGATGTAAAACTTATATATTATAATTAAATTTCAATTTTAGTTAATGTAAAATTTTTTTTTATAAAATATGGTTGTAATAAATTAGATATTAAAAGTTTTACTTGCTACAAAATGAAGAAATTATGAAGAAATTGTTTAATAGTAACATTCATCCTTGACTAATAAAACTGAAGAAATTTTAACTTAAGGTTCTAGAATAATTAGCATGACCACTAGTGGTAGAAATGTGAAACTCTTATAACATTTGTTGGAGTAAAGGATGATCAGCTTAAAGAACTAATGTACCCTTCCAAAATAAAAAAAAAGTCCTCCTAACCCTAAGTTGAGTATTGAAGATTGGGAGGTTATTTTTACAATTTGGAATATGCAAGTGTAATCGAGTTGAGATAAATTCATATGAAAAATCTAGAAAGAAAATCAACAAAATGTTGTCTTTTTTTTAGTTTGTATTCTATGGTTAGATTATTGATCGAAAGTTTGTAGAGGGATGAAGGTTTTTTGTAGTAGCAGTTTTATTTTGAGACTGTCCATCTTTTTTCTCCTTTAACACATAAGTTAGAAGATGATGTAACATAGAACAAGAAAAGTTTAGGTAAAGAAAGATAACTTATTTTTAAATTATATGTTAGATTAGAAGTTTTGTTTTGATTGAAAAATTGAATTTGAGTTTTTTAAAGAAGTGTTTTGATAATCTTAATTGAGGGTGTTTGAAAGTATTTGTGATAATAAATTTAGATTTATTGTAAAACATATGTTATATACTTGATTTCTATTTCATAAATTGATAGATGAAGTTAAGATATGTTATAATTTAGAATAGTTATTAAATAGGAGGTAATACTATTTGTTAAGAAATTCAATAGTAATTTCAAGAAAATAATGTTATTAATATTGTATTAATAATATCATGGCCTATAGATGAAATATCTAGATTTTTATTAATAAATTACATTATATAAATAAAAATATTAAATAATAAAAAATTAAAACAAAAATTTTATCATGTAAAATGATTTAAGTCATGGATAAAAACTATTTTATTATATATGTATTTTTATGAAAAATAAAATTATAAATTAATCTTTTAGTTAGGTACATTTAAATAATAAAATTATAGACTCAAATCCTTAATTAAATGTGAATTTAATTTTTTAATAAGTTTTTATATTTTTCTTTACTTTTATGATATTTTAATATATAATAAATTATTATTATTATTATCTATGATATGCTAAATTACTTGAAATATCATAACTTTATAATAATATCTAATATATTATTCTTAAAAGAAAAGAAAAATTAAGATTATTTTTCAATGATATATATGAAAGTGATTCATATTTCTTATATTTTGAAAAAAACTACTCATATATTCGTAATTTGCATAGATATTAAAATAGAATAAATTTCAACATATAATAAAAAGAGAATATTTCTTATGCAAATTCCTTTGTTTCAAATGCAATTATTTTTCACAATTTCTGGTATTCATAATCATGAAAGCAAGTCAATAATTTTGAAACCTTGGTATGATTCTGCAATTCGTTTGATGTAAATGAGGGAAATAAGAAAGAAAGATAAAAGTTAGTAACAATTTTGAAAAAGTGCAAGAACCATTATTTGTTCTTAATTAAAATATATATTAATTTTGTAATTCCCAATAAATTTCTACTATAACTACTAATATAGAGGAAAAACAGAAAAAAAAAAGTATTAAAAGGGCATTTCTCTTTGAATAATTCTATATTCTACCTCTAAATATTCCAAAATTTATTTATTTACTTATTTATTATAATCAAGTAAGAGGATATTACTCTTGTTCCAAACTAACAACGCAATTTGATTTGCAGACAAAATGTACAAACCTGAATAAATTTAAGAAAGGGAATAAAGAAAAGGTATTGTTGATCATGCATTTATAGGTCGTGCATTCATTTATAGGTTTGCATGCATATCTGATGTATCGGATAAAGAATTTTAATTCAAAAATATGTCATATCTCAACTGATACATTTTCGATTTATAGTATGACTAATAAGATAGTGGTTTGGGTTCGACCCAAAACTCTTGTAACAGAATCCCGATACAGATATGTAAGTTTCCTTTTTGAGACATGTCATTTGTTTCATCCACTTTACAACTTCCATTATAAATCAAGCCACTAGTACCCTTTTCAGGTCACCTCATTAATCAGTAAATCCACATTCTAACATCAGAATCCACTCTTTCTACAAATACTCCCTTTCAGAATATGCCCAAATGGATCTGCATCAAAGACTGTTGAGACAGTGTAGTTGTATTACTATCTGAATCATACAAGTACTTAAGGCTTCTGTGATCGAAGTTCTTCAACACTTTTTTTTCATTTTCATTTTCATTAGCAGGACTATCCTTCTTTTCATCAGCTGCTTCTTCTTCAACTCTCGTCTTCTCATCTTTCAAATTCTTTTCAGCTTCACGACTTCATCAGTTATCCGTTATTGTAACCTATCCGTCTAATTAACTGCATTTATTCTTTTTGTTTTAATTTCTATTTTTCACCTAAATCATCTATATTTTAGTATATATACTTTACATATGTACCAAAAATGACAGATATACAATAGTAATATTCTTTTTCCTTCCTATTTATGCTCTGCTGTATCTATTCTTTTCTGTTATTGCTTTATCCTACTGTTTGACTACTGTGTGAAATATTATGATATCAAATCGGGTTAATACTCTCTCTGCTTCAGCTGCTTAATTAATCACCTGCAACCGATCTCTCTACTTCACCACATCTTGATCTTCTTGATCATGGACACATAGAGTTACAATGATAATAATCCTACCAACCTTTTCGGTCCATACTACCTACACCGACTATCTACACCCGAAGAAAACCAGATATGATTATTGTAAATTTACAATTAAATAGCAACAACTAGCACCCGTGGAGCCGAATGATGAGAAGAATACTGTTCACCAAGAACAAACTAAAGTTTGTTGACGGAACTATTCTCCATCCAGACAAGAACTCTCTTCTTAGTTGGGAGAAGTGTAATGTAAGATAATATTTATCATGGATAACCCGTGCAATGGTGGATCAAATTGATAATGCCAAAGATTTATAGAACAACTTGAGAGAAAAGTTCTTCAAGGACCACTTCAGGATTTCAGATCTGTTTCAAGAAATATTGGTAAACATGGAGAAAGAAAGGTATCAAATTATTTCACTGATTTAAAATATTATGAGAGGAGTTGAAATCACTAAGGTCGATATCGTTTGCACTTCTGAAGTTAAGTGTAACTGCAAGTTAATTGATATAATCATCAAGAATATGAGAATATGAGTTCGTGATTTGCTTTTTGAAAGGCTTAGAAAATAGCTTCACTAGTGTTAAAAACCAAGTCCTTCTTGAACCATTACCCAACATCAATCAAGTTTTTTCTCTTATTTTTCAACAAGAAAGACAAGCAATTGGAGAAAGCATCATTGAATCCTAACTTTGGGAAGCAATGCAATCAGTGCCACAAAATGAATCACACAGTCGATGAATATTATTCCGTGCTTATCCTCCTTCTTTTAAACAGAAAAAGCGAATATGTCTTGAACAATATTGCATTTGGAAATTTTGAGAACAAGATAGAAAGAAGTGATTAAGATCACCAAGAACATAAAGCTGTTGCTGAACATATAGCTGTTGCTGAAGGGCGCCTGTCACAAGACCAATTAGAACAAATTTTAAAGTCTTTCCAGGATCTAAAACAAGATTCAAACCAAGTTAATGTTCCTGACTAAGGACCGCGACAGTAATAATGGACTTTCAAATTAATTATCTCATAATTTATTATCTATTTATAGCTTCGTAAACTGGGCCAAAGTAGTGTTAATCATTCCTGAAAATCAAATTTCTGGATACTGTGCAAATGACCATATCACATAATTTGTCACAGTTTATTAGCTTTTTCAAGATTAAACCAGGAAGAATAAAATTGCCTAATGGAATAGTCGTTGACCCACACTATGCTGGAACTTATATATGCTTGAATTTTCATTTAGCCTGAATTTTCATTTAAGGGATGCCAGATACAGGATTCTACCTCCATGAACATGATTGAAGAAGTTAGAATTGTAAACAGACTGTATCACCTAAGGACTACTAAGAAGAGATGCTTAATAAATAGCATGATAAATGGTGCAAACCAAGACTAAGCAAAAGATATAATTGGTATAAACCAAGTTCTTACAAAGGAGA
The DNA here is from genome assembly GCA_016859785.1 of Macrotyloma uniflorum. Classification (NCBI taxonomy): domain Eukaryota; kingdom Viridiplantae; phylum Streptophyta; class Magnoliopsida; order Fabales; family Fabaceae; genus Macrotyloma; species Macrotyloma uniflorum. Next base: position 201,202 of record BDMB01000092.1, on the reverse strand, counting down.
TCAACACTAACCTTTGCCACAATAAACTTGGCCATCCCTCGGATAAGATATTGGAGACTATGGCAAAAAGGTTTTCTTATATACCATGGGAAAAGAATATAATATAAACTTATGTTAGTTAGCCACACAGCATAGATTAAAAGAATATAATATAAATTCATGTTAGTTAGCCATAAACTCATCTTAGTTACCCAAACAATATATATTACCTTTTAAACATAGTACTACAAAAATTGACGATATTTTGTTGTTCTTTTGATATATTGTCATAGATATTTTTTAACGATTGTGGATGATTTCAGTAAATACAATTGTATATTTCTTATAAAAGATAAAATTGAAATTAGAGGTTAAAAATATTTTTTACTGCAAAATTAAAATAATTAGAACCGATATTTATACTAAATATGAGATTTTGCATCAAACATCATGCACTCAAACACCACAACAAAATTTCATTGTTGAAGCTTACTTTTTCAATCTAAAATTTTTACTGTTTTCTTTTCTTATATCATATCTCATGTAGTCTATCTCATAAATAGAAATGTGTCTAAAGTGATGGATTACAAGACACTAATATAAAATAATTATATTCCTAATTTGCAAGACTTAAGATTCGGTTCTTTATGCTATTGTTGTATTGTTGATAAAGATAGAAAGAAGCTTGATCTAGACCTTAGAATCAGATATTTGTTTCTAGAGATGTTATTTTTTATGAACACATCCCTCCCTTCAGAACTAGAGGTGAGATAAGGAGTAGAAATCTCTTCTTGTTTTATATTTAAAAGTATTGGATTTTAAGTATAATTTAATCTCTTAAAACCGAGTTTGTTCCATATATATTAATTTAGTCATATCATTTCACATCCAATTATATTACTGTTTGATTTCTATAGGTTGAGGAAAAGAAAGAATATTAAAAAAAAATATAAACAATAATAATTAAAATAAGAATTTTCATTCAAAAGATATAAATTATTAAAATAATTAAATATAAATAATAAATACTTATTATAATTTTATCAGTTTATTAAAGTATAAAAAATAAATAAAAATAATTTTAAAAAAATAAAATTAATTGAAATTAAAATTTAAACATAAAGATAATAAAATATTTATTCAATAAAGTGATATATTTGAATAGTTATTTTTAAGTAATTTTAAATATGTAATGATATATAATATTTCATTTTATATTATATAATAATAATAATTATAAAATAATTTTTATTTTTATAATATTTTCTTATGCATTTTTTATTTATTAAAATTAAAAAATATTTATTTTTTATATTTACATAACATATATTTATATTTATATTTTATTTTATTTTATTTTTTATAAATATTAAAATAATATATAAAATAATATATAAAAAAAATTAGTTAAACAAACATCATGAATATTAAATCATTATTCTTATATAGTGAATAAATGGAATAATTTTTAAATCATATTTTTAAAGTTATAAATTTATAGATAAAAAAATTATAATATTTATAAACTTTCTAAGTACCTCCTTAATAAGATCATCTATTTGTAATGAAAGATGAAACATGAATCATGTGATTCAAGTGATCTATTACAAACATGAATAATGTATCGCAATACAAACTAATACCCACCTATATTTTCTAAAATGATTAAAAACATAAAAAAGAGTTAAGCAGATTTATTAATTATCCATTCTTTTTATTATTATTCTTTTAAAGAATTTTTTGAGACAAATAAATAATTTATGATATTTATTTTCTATAATAATAAAATTACATAAGATATATAATGTTCTTATTAATAGGTTAATTAGTAAAAAAAATTCAATTTTTTTAATAATATTTATAATAAAATTATTTAAAAATAATATAATGAGATATTTATAATTAGGATAAATTATATAGGAATATTTATTTTTTTAATTATCTTATATTGAAAATATTTCTGTATAAATACTTAGATAACAAAATTTATACATGTTAAAAATATATGAATATAAATATACGAGACATTTTCACATCTATTATTATATATAGATTTTATGATTTAATAAAAAAAATACTTATATTAGGCTATGTGGGATCTCTAATACATATCACTAACCAATGTGGGATCTCTAACACACCCCCTCCACGTCAAGATTACATTAGTTCGAACGTGGTACTAGATAAACAAACAAGACAATTGTGCCAAGACAATTGTAGGACGACATATGTGAGTGAAGGGTGGTGTGATAGACCCAACAACTTTGTTAGGATAGACTCTGATATCATAACAAAAGTGGACTTTGAGCCTAACTCAACCTTATAAAACCGGCTTATGAGGTGAGGTTTGCCCCCACTTTAGCAGAATATCATAACCTAACATCCCAAGCATCGAGCTATTCCTAACCCATTCCTCCTTCACATGTTTCAAAAACGTAAGAAGAAAAGAGTGGCCCATAAATAGAAACACTTCTATGCATCCATCTACCCTCGATGGGCATAGGTGGGCATTGCCAACATCCATTTTTCAATGAGATCATAAAGACCTCGTTACCCTGAGTATGGAAGAACTTGATTATAAACAAATAGAATGAATCCTTGAACCCCGAAAAACACATTGAGGTCTATGTTATGCAAGCTAACCTATAAACAATGCCATCTTTTGTTGAGTCTTGTGTACCTCCCTCAAAGGGACAACTCTAAGTTGGTTTACAAGCATTTCTCCCAACTCAATTGATTGTTTTTACGTGCTAATTTTCAAGTTCAGCACACAATTCACAACTAGCCATAAAAAAGAGGATATTTTAGAGCATTCATAGAATGTCTTAAAAAATTGACCTTAAACATTCAATACCTCAATCCTGAGGTTACTTTACATCACATTGTAGCGACCTTAAGATCAAAAACTTTTTTCGTAAAGCTTATGCAAAAATTCAATTGTTAACCTGAACTAATAGAGATGTTGCATAACCAAGTTTATGAAACTTGAGGAACTAAAGGAGTTCTACAACCAAGTTTGAGCCAATACTTTACCATAAAGAAGGAACTCCAAGAAGAAAAATTAATGCATTTGTTTTCAAGACACTAGAAACCTTGCAGGAAATAGTTCGGCCATTAATGCTAATAAAGACAAAATTCTAAAAGAAACATTAAATGTAGACCTAATCAACATCCCTAGAAAATTCTCACCCTCCCAAATGTTGATCACAATAAGCATTACCATACCATTACCATAATTATAAAATCTTAACCAGAGAGTGTGTAGCATTAAAATATAAAATAGAGGAACTTATCCAAGTTGGACATGTAGAAAAAAATTGTCAAGAAGGTTGAATAGGAAAGTAGATATCTAACAAGAAGGAAAGAAAAGCATTGAAAAGGGTGTTGAGACTATTAATGTTGGTGAAATCCTTTAAGGAAAAGGATTCCAAAGTAGCCTATTTGAAAGGTAATCAATGTCATTGTTGGAAGAGGTGCATCGAGCTTGGTCAAGAAAAGGTACTATAGGGCAATTAAATCCTTCAAAACAGTGGTAAGTGGGCATACGAAAAAATAATCTTTTTGATAACTTTCATTGATGAAGATTTTAAAGTTATAAATCCACAATAAGATGATCCTATAGTGATAATGGTAAAAGTAATCAACTTTACCATCATGAAAACTCTAATTGATCAGGGGAGCTTGCTTCAAATTTCTTGAGTTATCAATAGATGCCACTCAAACTTATAACAATCATATTGTCGAAGTCTCAAGAGAACATGTCAACAACCACAAATTTATTGGCATATGCACTTAGTTTAAGGAAGGAAGTTCTAAGTACTAGACAATTAAAATTTGATACCTAATCGTTGACATCAACACTTCCTATAACATACTCCTTAGAAGCCCATTTCTAAATGTTCTTGGAGTAATAGTTTCTACTCCTCATCTCACCATGAACTTCTCTCGATTGTGTTTAGGAATATTGTCATGGTACATGTCGACTAGTACACGATTAGAGAATGTTATGTGGAGAATTTGAATGTACATACAATAAGTGGTAGACTGGTCATGATGGCCAACTTCGACCCTAGGATCAAAACATACAATAACCAAATATAATATGAAGTCTTAATAGTTAGATTGCTCTTAGAAAGGACATGGGTGCAACCAAGGTCATATGTCGGAGTGACTCCTATTTGACAATTGGGCATCTCTCTAGTGAGTTCCAAGTCAAAGATTCACAATTATTGTAATATAAGCACCATGTGACCAATATATTGGCAACCTTTGAAGAAACTCGAATTGAATGTATTTGTCACAGGAAGAAAATGTTTGTTCTAGTCTATTAGGTTAGCTAGCACTAAGAAGAAAGGACCAAACTTGATGATCATCCAACAAGTCATGAAGTCCCTATCCATAAACATATAAGAATATCTTACTATTGACAAGGCAACAAATTGGGCAAATCCCATTTGCAAGTACTTACAAGATAAAACGTGTTTAAGAAACTTAAAGGATAAGAAAATATTTAAGAAAAAAGAACTCAAATTTCACTCTTCTTAGGGCCAACTATTTAAGAAGTGCTTTAAAACATCATTATTTAAATGTCTGACCATCTCACAAGCCAAATACGTCATGGAAGAATTACATAAAAGCATATGTGGAATGCATTATGGAGGAAGAAACATGTCGACACAAGTTTTGTGAGCCAAATATTATTGGTCAACTATTCAAACATATTGTGCTAAGTATGTCAAGAAATACATGAACTGCCAACAACATGGAAATCTAGTCCATTCCAACCCGGAAGAACTTCACAATATTACCTCACCTTAGCCTTTAGTTGTACGAGGCATGGACATTATTGAGTTGTTCCTATCGGTCAAAGGACAATGCAAGTTTTTCTTTATAGTCATGGATTATTTCATCAAATGGATAAAAGAAAAACCTAACAAAGATCATGCCTAGTAAGTATTGAAATTCATTTGGAAAAGCATCATATGATGACATGGAGTCCCCTACAATATCATCATCGACAACATTAACAATTCATAGATAAAGGATTGGTTGAATTCTACAACAAACTCAATATTTGGCATGCCACAAGCTTAGTGGAACACCCATAATAAATGGGTAGGCTAAAGTAGTCAATAATTCATCTTACCAAAGCTAAAAAAGAGATTAATAGCCGCAAGGGAAAATAGGCTAAATAACTACTACAAGTATTAGAGTGTACAGATGTATATTTAAATTGACTATAAAAACACACTTTACTACCTCATACGGTATTCATATAATGATCTCGATGAGAATAAGACAATCTTCTCTTTACTTATAACTATTTAACCTATCATTGAATGATCAATGCATATGGGTTGAATTGGATCTTATACAAGAACTCAAAGATAAAAAAAGAATCTAAGAATATTTATATAACAAAACTCTGCAAGAAGATACAATTCTAAACTATATTAAAAAATATTTTAGGGAGAAGATCTATTCTGGTAACTAAAAAGTAGTGTGCACCAAGACTTATTAAAAGGCAAGTTCTCTTCCAATTGGAAAGACCCATTTTATGTAATACAAGTCATTTAAAGTTATACTTTAGTTAGATTTATGGTAAACTATGTATCATAAAAGCATTGGGCATTTTTTTTCTACCACTAACCTTTTTTCTTTAGGAGAATTTTTACTAGGGAGGTTTTAATGAGCCAGTCCCAATAAATTTTTTTTTATCAAATTGTCACATCTTGGCAAAGGGCGTTTCACTCAACCATGAGCGATATATTATAAATACATAAATAACATTATAGTAGAAGATGTAACACCCTTATACTAAAACGTTTTTAATTAATAATGTGCAAAATAAAAAAGTAAAAAGATTCACATATATTCATTTCATAAATAAAAAATAAAAATAAAAATTTAAAAAAATCATTCATTCTCAATTTTTACATCAAATGCGGAAGAGTTTGTCTAGAATATTAGGTGCATGTGAATAAGTTGGTGTGATGACTGCGTATGAATGAATACTTTATTATGATTATTTAAACACTTTGAATTCACTTTAATAAATGATTGAGATAATATAATATAAATTTTATAAAATATTATATTTAATTTTTTTTATATTAATTTATCCTTATTATTTATATTTTTGGTTCTATTGATATTATGATAATTGTGTCTTGACACGAAAGCAAATAACAATGTAAATAAACTAAGCAATAATTTTAAATTTTATTTAAAGGAGAATTAATTTTGAAACTTTTTTTATTATAATTTTTGTAAAAATTTTTTATTTTTAAATTATAAACCCTATTTAAATAAAGTTAATATTTTATAAGTTTAAACGTTTATGTTATAAAATTATTAATAATTTTTTAAGTAAATTATTATTTTATTATATATATAAAATAGGTATTTTTAGTTCATTATACTAAATGTTAAAATATTACATAATAATAAAATAAAAAATTATTAACTTTATTAATAAAATAATTTAAATATTTTCTATGCCAATAAAATTTTGTAACACTTATTTATAAATATTCAATTTTGTATAAATAAATTTTTTATATTAAGATTATTGTTTCTAAATTCATAAATTTATTAAAAATACTAAAATCCAGTAATTATTAATAAAAAATATTTTGCTAATTTATTACCTATAATACTAATAATATCAAATTAATTTTATATAATTTTTATTTTTTTATAATTAAAAAATTATCATATTATTTTTTATTTTATTTTAATGGATGATAATAATTTTACTTAATTATAATATAATATAATTAATTTTATTTAATATTTTTAAAATTAAAATTTTAAGAAAATAAATCAAGAATCTAGTTCTAAATTTTACTTCTCAAATCGATTCTAAATTAGTTTTCTGACTATATGAATAACTTTAATAATCTTAAATTCTCAGTGTTTATTTATTATAATGAGTTTTTGGTGATAGAGAGAGAAAGAGAGTGTTAGTGAGTGGAGAGAGCAGACACACATCATGGCGTAGCTTATCCTAAAATCCCATTTCCAATTCTCGTTTCTTCATTTCCCCAAAACAACGTTTCAAACAAAAAAGAACCAAAAACCATGGCAATCCTCTCTTTCAATTCCCTCACACTCTCCACTCTCCATTCTTCATTCCCCTCTTCTTCCTCCATTCTCGCACTTCCCATTACCACTGGTAATTCACTCACTCTCAACTCGGACACTCTTTTTTATTTCTTTTTACCTTAATTTCTCCGAAATACATTTTCATGTTTTTCCATTCTTAATTTTCTCCAACTGTGACAGCTTCAAGAGTACAGGTGGCTCTGCCCTTGAATCCCTTGAACGGAGTTCGAATCACGACATCCAGAGGGAAGAAAGGCGCGCTGATTGTCTCCGCCGCCGCCGAAGGCTCCAGTTCACCGGCGGAAGCGCTTCCTCCGGTGGAGAGCGAGAAAGAGAGTGGCGTTAGTGTGGAGAAGCTTCCGTTGGAGTCAAAGGTGAAGGAGAGAGAGGAGCAGAAGCTGAGGATGAAGCTGGCGAAGAAGATAAGGTTGCGAAGAAAAAGGCTTCTTCGGAAGCGCAAGTTGAGGAAGAAGGGTAGATGGCCACCTTCAAAAATGAAGAAATTGAAGAATGTATGATCATCATCTATGAAAACTATGACTTTTTATTTCAAAGTCTTTTTGTAGGTTTAAGCTTCATTCTCTCATTTTATTTTCATTGTAATTTGTTGTTTCACTATCCACTGTGTATTTTGACAAATTTGTTAATTTTCAATCAAGCAGTGCAGCTTTCCGCAATTTGGTGAATTAGGGTTTTGATTTGGAATCCATGATAACATTATTTTCTTATCACCAAAATGGATGAATCTTAATGAGTTTTTCTGCTCTTTGATATTTGGTATATTTTCAACAGAATATGAACACAATGGATGAACAAATACCTTTTTGAATCCCATTTTGCAGTGTTTAGGTTGCTTGGGAATTTGTTCTCAACAATATTTGCCGGTTAAGTAATCAAAACAAAGAGTTTAATATGGAAAGTGAAATTATTAGAAAGCATGATATATATGATTTTTGAAGCAGTTATTATTCATTTTAAAAAACTTAATATATACATGATAATTTGGGATGAAAATATTATTGTAAAAACTCTTCACACATTTGGAAGTTGAGAAGTGGAACAAGTTTTAACGCCTGTGTGGATTACTTAGTTTGTTGAAAAAGGATGTGACACTCGATGATACAACATCTTTCACACATTCGGAAGTTTACTCCCTCAGAAAGTGAGAATTCAAATGCCAATCCAAACACTCCTTTTTAGAGTGTGATTATGTCAATCCCATTTTCCAAGTCATTTACGTTGATTCTTAGCCTCCCTTTTCCCATTGCCTAGGTTTAAGGGACATACTTTTCTAATTTATTTGAGGGAAGGGGTGGTAAAGTACTCAACAAAAAAGGAATTCTGTACAGAAAAATTGTTTTGATAACACCTCTTGTAACGTAGTACAAATTACGGGGAGACCCTCTCCACGGTTGGACAATATTTACATACCCCGTCATAAAATTAAGAACATTTTGCACTAAAAGATGTAAGAGCTTTATGGAAACTAATCCTAAGACTAGAACCCAGTAAAAGCTGAAGGGGAGGATAATTTCCTTTTCATTTCTACTTATTATTTACCAACACTAGTCAGCAGAGTATCTCGAAGGTTTTGGCTCTCCGGTGTCATGTTCGTTTTGGGGATGATACACCTTATCTTTGTCCAATCTTTATCTCAGAAAGGTCAAACTAATGTATCACCTCTAAGGATATTAAATTTGCACAGCGGGCAGGTTGCTTTTGTTCGGAGCCAACGGCCAATGCATTCACAGTGAAAATGGTGTGTACAGGGAAGGCGATACAGTTCTGCTCCCTCAACATATGGACATAGGCAGATACAGCATTCCTACAATATATAACCAGCAGCAGCAGTTCAATTGTCATTCAGTAGTTTCAATATGCATTTCAACTGTAAACAAAGCAATTTCCGGTTGTATAAAGTTTATTTCAATTTTCACTCACCCCCTAAAGAAAGAAACTTAAATTATCACTTCTATTTTCATTGTGTATTTCAGGCTGTAAATAAATTTAATTCAATTTCCACACCATATTACACAGCTCAGAGAGCCTTTCTTCACAATTTGGGTGCTTAGTGTTGACAATGGAAAGGGGTCAGACGTCAGTGACACCCATAATGCCTTTTTCTCTCACTGGAGTCTGGAAGAATATATTGCAATTGCTACTTGAATGGCTCAAAATCAGACAGCATGAGAAAGGGGTTGGAAAGTCTCGTAATTTGAAAAATCTGTCATCTCCATTGATTTATAAATAAAATATCTAAAGAATGCATACTGATATTTAACAAGATGCAAAATTCCAGTTTCTATAAAAGCTTAGGCGCATGAAGACTTTATAAATAAAGAAAAAATGCAATGCAATTGAGTAATTAAAGAAGGATAGATCAGACAAAATACAGAATAGCATAAAAATATAACGAGGCAATTTAAGGGAATAAAATTTAACATGGAAGAAAGGCACCAGTTACAAAGTACAAACAACAAAATGATTTTAGCACCAAATAATTTCTGAATGAAAGATACGAGAACACAGTGAGCACTCACAGAATCATCTGGATTGAGAGAAAGTTCACTCATATGACTTCCATTGTATGAATCTACTTTTGCACTAACAAGTTGCTTCATGTTGTCATCAACCATCCCCAATGAATTTGACTGACTAAACCTATACATAGGAAGTGACCTGATATCTTCTTCTGATGCGCCTTCTCTGATTCTCATAGCATAAGCTAGTGCTATTATTGGGATGATGCAGAAGAGAGCAAAGAAAACTACACATGCCATCCCAATGCAAAAGATAATAAAAAATATGTCAAAGGCTAGAAAGACCACGGTTAACCTGCAAAAATGTGATAAATACATTATTGAGCATCCCAAACACCCAATACACCACAGGAAACCAGAACATCAAAAAACTATGTTAGAAGATGGAATAAAGGGATCGTTAATGAGTTATATTTAGTAATCAACTATATAACATATTTTTTGTTCAAAATTTATCTAAAACAAGAATTGGGAGCCTTTACCATCAAAACTTCCTTATGCACCAATACCATGTCATGCAAAAGGTAACTCCACATTTCATTGTAAGAATTATATGTAAAATATCAAGATAATGAAGCTTGTTAGTCCTAAGTCCTAACTATGTATGGGTCATATCATTTAACAGTTATTTAGTTAAACCAATAGGAATGTTGAATTTCATCAATGAGTTTCAGGGTTTGAAAAGCAAGATAAATGTAAATTATCTGGCCAAGAGAACTGAGAAATAATAATGATTTCTGAAAGAAGAAAAGAAGGATCGAGCTTTACTTTTAATCTCAATTCTCCCAAAATTTGAAAGAAATTAAGGAGAAATTTAGAACAAAAGCTTATATTATACCAAAAGAAACAGAAATTTACAGAGTATTATTTATCTAACAAGGGGTACTCAGATCCTAACAACGGAAGAGAATCCTCTATAGAGTAGAAACAACAACCAAGAACTATAGAAAAGAACCAAGCACTAAGAAGCTGAATTGAGCAGAACTTCAAAGGCTCCCACGCCTATGCCAAATTCTATGATGATATCCCCCTCTTCTCTGCACCACACACATATACAATTCGCTCTCTCTTCCCCGTGGTTGCCAAATCTGCTGCCGCATTTGTCAAATGCCACCAGTTCCATGCTATTATATTCTTTCCCATCTATCCCCATTATTTCCTCCACTCCCTTGCTCCTTTCACTAATAACATTCCTATCTCCATTGCCCGCGTACAATCCTTTTTCATCCTGTCATACACATGCAGGGCATTTTCATTGTTAGGCCCGTCGTTCTTCTGCCCCTCCCTTTCTTCTCCAATACATAATGAATCATAGGCCCATCAAATACTAAATTACAAGTTTATCCTAATTGAAATAACACATCAAGACAAATTAATTGTGGGAAGACATGTAAAATTAATTTTCTCTTCATTTTATTCCCCTTGCCCACGACTTAGTTAAGGAGGAACTTTTGAGAAGTAGAATTCAAGATTCTTTTTTAAACTGCTGTTTTACATAAAAGAAAAGAAAAGGAACAAAAAAAGTACCCAGCTGTACAAACATTAACCACTTCTATTATGCTTTCTGAGCATACATAATAACTATGGTTAATTAACACCCCTGGTCCCCTCAAAATAACAAGAAAAGTAAAACAAAATCCAAATTAAGGTTCTTACTTACCAGTAGAGCCGCGGAGAATCTTCCAAAAGTGCTTGGTCACCCATAACAATCCAATAAAATCCAAACACCCACCAAACAGAAGATGCCAGAGTGTTTATAGGCTCTACCTTCTTCACAATGCTAAAAACAAAAAGAATAGAAGTGAAATGAGAGTTCCATTATCTCCCAATGCAAATGAATAGATGGAAGACGCACATGACAATTGAAGACCATCATTATTCTAAAGACAGAGAGGAGGTATGAATATTCTAATAACGGACACTCTGCAAAAGCTATCCACTCTCTTTACAACATTTACTTCGTTACTACGAGGTGTCAAGTCTCAGTATCTGAAACAGAAACAGCCTCAAAAACAAGCACTTCCCCTTCCACCCATTCACCAAAACTTCACAATAATAGTTAAAAAGGAACTAAACTCCATCACCAGTTAGCTCCTCGAATGCACAATAATAATCCATGACCGATCTTAGAAAGACAATAATTTTCCAATTATACAATATTTATAACTATAACAAATACCTTAGTTGTACAATTATACCCTCGGCTGACCTAACCTAACCTTTTTCTTAGACACACAATTCAGTATACACACTCTCTAATTTCAATTTCACTCAGCACTAGCAAGGAATCATCATCGCGAGCACCACCAATTAAACATCATCACGTGTCTAATTTCTAACATCACATAGCTCCTAGTCATGTCATCTCTCACACACAAACACACAATGTTAATTGAAAAAGACATTAGAATTCAACACAAAAATTAACAAAAAAATATACATAATTTAGAAAAAACAATTAAAATTAAAATAATCAATTGTTGACGCAGGAATTGAAGGAAAAACTAGTGGCAGTGAAGTAGAGAGAGAAGTTACTTATAGGTAGTGTGAGAGAAAGAATCGCGAACTGCGGTTCGGAACTCAAAGAAGACGAAAGCCATATGGAGAACGCACTCGAACGCGTAGCCGCCGAGCCAGAGTCTGAGCGGCGTGGACGGCCGCTCACTGAGCGTGGAGAGAAGGACGCCGGCGGTCACGACGACGAAGGCGAGGTTCCAGACCATGTCGAGGACCAGCACAGCGCGGGTGTACCCGCACTCAACGCCGTCGAGGTCGGCGTCGGATCGGCGGTCGGCGCAGTCGGAGAGGAAGAGACGGCGGCGGGAGGCGGCAACGAGGCGCGCGAAGGGGAGGGTGTGCACGGTGGGACAGCGGAGCACGGGATTGTTAGTTGTGGTGGTGGCGCTGACGTGGCTCTGCTGTTGGTCCATGTTAGAGAGAGAGTGAGGGTTTGGGTTTGTTTGTATTAAAAGAAGTTTTGGATTTGGAATGAATGGAATAGGAAAAGGAATAGAAATAGGAATGGGATTAGAAATAGGTGAGAGTGAGTGGGGTTAGTAGTGGTGGTGATTCTGGGGAAGGTGAGACGTGAAACGACGTCACATCGATAAGAGGACTTGGACGGGGCTTGTTAATGTTATGATTGGCTTAGATGAATGCAATGAAAGAGTTGGAGTGTGTGGGTAGTGGTGGTGCATTAGCAGCAACAAGCCACTCTTGTTGACTTTCACTTTTAACAACTCCTTTCTTCATTCTTCTCTCTCTATCTTCATCATTCATCTTTTAATCTTTTTTTCTTATTTTTAATTCAGGATCTTAATTAAAGAATATAAAATATATATTCAACATACGACCATTTATTAAAATATAAGTGTAACATCTATAATTAAATAAAAGAATAAAATATATTTTTCATACAACAACTATTATGAATATTTGAATTTATAATAATATAAAAATTTTGTTAGATGCTTTTATATTAGTAATAACTCTATTTTCTTATTTATTTTTATTTTTGAATAATACTCTAATTATCTATTAATATATGTACCAAGTACATAATTATCTATTTATATATTGAACTATGTTAAAAATTATAAGTTTGAAATAAAATAAAAAATAATTTGAAAAAATAGCACATGAAAATAAATATGAAATTTAAAACAATATAAGAATAAAAAAATTATTTTAAGAAATTTTATTCTAATTGTAAATCAGAGAAAAAAGTTATTGTGGGTAATAGTTTTGTTTTACTAAAATATTAAAAAAAAAATTATATGAGTGATCGTGTAAAGAATTAATAGAAATTAGTTTAAATAAAGTTAAATTAGTTTAAATAATACAGAGATTTAGTTAATTAAGAATAAAATATTTATTTAGTTAAACTATAAAAAGATGATAACTCGTCTATTCTTCTGACTTAATCCTGATTAATACTCAAATAATTTATAAAGATGGATTTAGATTATCGAAAAGATTTTTGAATAACTTTACAATAAATATTTTATTTGGATTGTCTTTTACGATGAATTTAATGTTTTTTTTTTCATATTTTCTTATATGCTCGTTATTTTTCTTTATATACTCCATATCAAATATTTAAAAATATATAAATTATGTAAATGTTTAACTTTAGTCACTTCAAATTAATTTAGGGTTTAAACGAATGATCACAAAACTTCATAGGTAACATATAAACCTGCATAATAATATCGATCCAATCAAAATCTTGTGAGTAAATTGGGCTGAGTTATCATTCAGACTAGAAATACATTCTATCCTGGTTAATTCAAATTGATTGATCATGTCAATTAAAATATCGGTTAACTTAGTTTCATTCTTTTTTAAAAAGTTTTAATATATATATATAGAATATATTTACATAGTTGTTCTCGTTTATTTTTTATTTATGAATTTTTGTTTTTATTAGATATTAATTACTTTATTATAATGATGTTTTTGAAATTCAAACTGTGAAATCACATAATTTTATTTATTATTTTATTATGATAGTAAATTTAAATTGAAATTGAGTTTATTAAATTATGTTATATATATATATATATATATATAATATTTTTCCTTTTTTTTAATGTAAATAGAGTTAAAATTACTAACCCAATATCCAATTCTTTTATTGACTTAAAGATTTAATGGAATGTTTCAATGGAATCAATAATCAATCATTTGAGTATGTTTAACTGAATATAATAATGATTAGTTTAAATGAAAGGAATGAATGAAAATGAAGGTGGTAGACTATATGTGTAAGGGCGAGTTTTTTTAATTGGGTGGACGTTAGGTTCAATTTTTTTTAAGGTAGAAAGGTATAATTGGAGAAATTTGTGTAGTCTCCCTTATTTTTTTTATTATTTGTAGAATTTTTCTCATCGTTCACTTAAACTTTTTTTAATCACTCTTTAATTTATTTTTTTAACTTTTTTTTTTTAAATTTCTCTCAAACATTTTTGTCTTTTCAAGATCTTTTATTTAATTTTTATTTGTTTGAAGATCTGAAAATACTTAAAATTTTTTTTAAATAAAGATTAATAGTCTTTAATTAAAATTTTTAATTAAATAAGTTATCAGTTTTCTTATTTTTATTAGAATATTTTATTAAATTTTGATTAGGAATCTAAATTTTCTATTAGATTTTTAAAAATTCTTGATCTGAATCTATTATAATTTAAACAATTTTGTAATTAAAATCTTGTAGAATAAGATAAAGGAATTGAATTCATCTTAATTTGAGGAAAAAATTTGGATTAGAGATAAGAAAAGATAATTAGGTGTGTAATTGCATTTTTCAATGTTTGATAACGAAATATTAGGTGTTGAAGTGTGTTATTATGTGAAATATTGAATTATTGATGATGTGTATGCTATAAAAACTTAATTGCATTATGATTAAATGTGGTAAAATAGCAATATTTATGTGTATGATTAGAATTGATTCAAGAAATTAAGTTTTTTTTAATGTTCTTGATCTAAAATGTCGAAAAGCATAGTTTGAGCGACCATTTTTTACTTAAGCGACAATATTTAAGTGTGCTTTTCTACGTAATTTTCTTGAGTGACGAATACTTCACTTGAGAGAAAATTATAAGGTGTTCTTGGGTTTGATTTTACTTGAGCGATGAGCTTTCACTTGAGTGACGGGTTCCACACTTAAGCAAGATCCCTCCACATGAGCGAGAAGACTAGATCAAGAAGGTTTCTTTTGGGAAGTATTTTGCTTGAGCGACGAGTAGTTGCTTGAGCGAAAAACATCTTGCTTAGGCAAGGATGTAAGGCTTGAGCGAGGGTGTACTAAACTAAAAAATTTCTGTGATTTAAATTGAAGTTGAAAGAATTTATAATGTAAAATGTGATAAAATAATTTGTTATATGATTAAATGGTTGAATTATGTGATGTGAGATTTGATGAAATATGAAAAGGAAATATTTATTTGATGAATCATTGAGATTATACGTGTAAATTGTGGTGAAGTTTAATGTAAGATTTATTTTATGATGATGATGATGAGGAAAGTTTTATTTGTGAATTGTGACTAAATGCATTTGAAAATTGTGGAAATTATTTGGCAGTGGTGCCGATAAGTTTTGAGATGGATATGTGCCTATAAAGTGAAATATATGTGTGTTTGAGATGATTGTGTGCCTATAAAGTGAAATATATGTGTGTTTGAGATGATTGTGTGCCTAAGAGATTAAAATGGGCTATATACTAAACTATGTGCCTTTGAGACTAAATTGTTGTTATGTATAACTAATTATGTGTTGTTTGTTTGTGTGTGAGTCATATACTTATCACAAGGTGTTATTTGGTTTAACTTTAGTGTATATATAAAATTCTCGATATATCTTTTTAAGAGGGTATCTAGACTTCAATAGTATTCTAGTCACGTAGATAAGAATATCATATAATGAGATCGACGAAGATTTCAACTATATTTATCACTAGGGTGGGTTAAGCTATTGTGCTTTGATATGTGCGTGGGAGTCACCTTGATGTGTGATTGCTTGAATGAGGATAAACTGATGGTCCTGAGATGAAACAAAACTCCTTAAGAGATTGTATTTATAATCTGATAACTAATAAGTATGAGTAGGTATTAATTTATAAAATTAAACATTTCATATAATTTTTTGAAAAAATTTATGTAGTATTCTAAATATACATGAAATAATATTATATTATAATTAATTAAGCACTTTAAATTTATTCAGTTAAATGATTAAAATGATGTGTACGTGAATTTATAAAATATTATATTTAATTTTATTTATATTAATTTATTTTTATTATTTTATATTAATAAATTTATTGATATTATAATAATTATATTTTGATACGATAATAAAATAATAATATAAATAAAAATAATAGATTTAAATTTATATCATGTAAAAAAAATAATGTATATTTTGATTGATATAAATAAAAGTAGTAGATTCATTTTAATTACATTTAACTTTTTTTTTTCTTTATTTTAGCCTATTTCTCTTTATTGACATGAGTATTTTGTTTCTTACACAAGTTTTTAAATTCTTTTAAACACTCTTATTAATGGTTGGATTTGGGTTACTGATTAAAAAAAGTTATTTTAATATAAAATAATTCAGTGCTTTTTTTTACAGATTAAAACAAAAAAATAGGCTATATATATATACTGCAATCATAAAAATTATTTAAAAAACAGCTGATTTTATGAAATAACTTCTAATTATAATCGAATTTTATATTTTTAAAATTTAAATTATTTTAAAAACTGAAACAATGCATAGAAAACTAAAGAATGATTACCTTTTAAAAAAAATTATTTATTTACAAAAAAAATAAGAAACAGGGCTATAATTAAAATGAATAGAAAAGTAAGAAAAGATTATTAAAAATATGCTAGCATGAACTAATAGAGAGATCTAAATTATTAAAAAAAACCTATGAGGGGCCTAGGGTTACAAAATTGGCCACCCTGTAACAAGTCTCAAATTCACATAGCCCTCACAAAAATTAAGAGCTATAGTTGTGTCATTCCTCATTTTTATGGTCTTCTAATCATTGATTTTTCAACAAATCAAATACTGTTAATGAAACTGGAGGAACCATATCATTTATCTCATTCCTACCACCACACAGAAGTGGATTTCGTTTTGGTACTATCTGAGTACAAAACAAACATAAAATAATAAGATATTAGATCCTTATACTGTCGTAATTATGTATGAAAAACGTTAAAAGCATATCCAATTTTTTTTTTACATAAGTGATATATTTATAAATTATTGAGTATCATAGTGAAACGATTGTAAAAAATAAGAATAAAAATATCTGTTATAAATTTTGAAAAAAAAAAAATTATTTATTAAATATTTTTTTATGAAAAATTTTTAATTTATGAGAAATTTTTTTATAATCTCATGAATTTATTTATAAAAAATTTGGTGAGAAATTTTTTATGATTTTCTTTTTTTGAAAAATAATTTTTTATTAGTTTTTTATTTATAAATTTATAATGATAAAAAATTTGTGATAGGTTTGTAAAAAAAATTATATTTTTTATCGATTTTAAGTATTATTCATAAATTTATTTTATAAAAATTATAATTTTTTTTAGAAATATAAGAATAATGCGTTGGATAAAATTTTTTATAAAAATTATTTTTTTTATATTTAATTTTGTTGGATATTCAATGTATATTGAAAATATAAATATGATATCTATGTTTAGTGATTCATTCATGAATGTGATACCAGTATTAAAGAAAATATATATATATATA